>WYDF02057655.1:0-11867 GCA_009867245.2 Adranes taylori
ACTCTGAATTTATATAAATATGTTCTGAAAAATTTATTTTTGCATCAGCGGCAGATAAGTTCCGGCAAAAAGTGGAACTAGAAATGGTAGAATTCCGCCTTCTTTCGGAATTGGAATAATTCTAGGCATTTGAATATTCTTAAGTCCACCGACTTTCTTGACAGCAATCCGAGCAGCGGCAAGTGTAATCTTAGCAGCATGTTTCAAATCTTTTGGTTTTCGCAATTTTCGAATAGCATTACGCGCTTTTACTACGACACCGCTACGAAGCGCGACCGATTTCTGTGTGTTTCCGAATTCCTATTCCGAGTTTGCGTTTTACTTTCATCGTTGTTCCAACGAATAAGGCAGCAGCTTTTTCACCAAACTTGGATTCTCACGATTTCAGTTTTTGCCAGGCAATATCTTCCAACACTTCATCTGCTTTATGACGATCGTCTACACTCTTCAACTGCGAATAAGCAATGTCGTGTTCTTTACAGGCAGCGTCCAATGGATTCATACCAGAATCGCCACGTTCTAAGCGCAAAAGTTTAGTACTAGGACCGCAATATTGATATGACGGTAGATGTAATTCAATCGGTAACTTGTTAACTAACGTATAACTAAACCTTCACCTTTCGACTAATACATTTGAACTGAAATCAGAGTTTGCGCTCACTATATATATGAGGCCAGATTTTTTTTGCGATTAAAACATGCATAGACGTCGTCATGCATACTATTAAACAAATTGAAAAATTACCAGTGATTAATATGGATTTGCTGGAATCATCGAGTGAAAACCAAAGACATGGATCTCTTCTGCCATATTATGTCGTATCTTCGGGCTGCGGAAATACAAGCGCGATGTTTACTTTACTGTACGCCCCGAACGGATAACAATTTGAGAACATTTACGTTTACTCGAAATCTTTAAATCAGCCCAAGTATCAGTTTCTTGCAAAAGTGATGAATGGAATCAAGGAAATAAAATATTTTCCATACAACGAAAATAAGGATATTCTAGCGCCGAGCGAATCACGACCAAACTCGATTTTCATATTCCATGATGTTTCTTTTGAACGTCAGAGAAAAATAAGAGTACTTTTCCATGGGTCGATAAAACAATATCGATTCTTTTTTACTTGGCGCAAACTTATTCTGCAATTCTAAAACAACTCTGTCGCGATAACGGAAATTTTATTGTACTTTTCAAAATGCATGATTTAAATCTCGCGCATATATAAGAATCATATTGGCATGGACATGAGTTTCAAAAGTATGGCGGGAGAGTGTTGGAAAGATAAGTATGGATTTTTAACAATCTGTAAAGATTAATATAAATAAAGGTCGTTATGGGAACAAGTTTGATCAGTTCATAGTTGTCGTTGATGAGAATAAAAAGCAGCAGAATGAAAAAAGAACGCGAGACTTTACAGAAAATTGTAAAACTTCGTAACATTATATACAAGAAAGCACTTTCAATAAAACTTGGAAGTGACGAAGAAGATGCAACTTTAAAGAAACTATACAAAACAATCTTGGATCCATTGGAATCTATATCGGCTTTCATGAGTCGTGATGAAAAGAAAACCGATAAAATTCCACAAGCATCTTCTTCTTCTTCTGCACAAAAAATAAAAGACAAGGAACCTGGTGAGGGATTTACGAAACCTACTACATCATTATTAAATCGTAGAATTCCTGAGCCCAGTACAATCATGTACATCATTAATAACGAAATTCATCAGTATGAAACAAGAACGAAATCCACATGAAATTTAATAGAACAAACCAAAGTAAAAAAGACATCACGAGAAATGGGGTAAGAGAATTTAATAAGCTCCCAAACGCCATAAAACATAGCACATCAACAGATAAATTTAAAAGTTTAGCCAAAGTTTATTTCAAAAACTTAACAAATTAATGTTATACTAACAGATTAATGTTAAAATACTTATTTTTTAATTATTATCTGTGCCATTATTATTGGTGGAAGTATTTATGTATTATTCTTATTGTTATATTAGTATTATTTCAATTTTCGGCGTCTGCCCATAAGCCAAAGACAAGCCTTTCTTTTGATTTCTTAGCTTCTTCAGTATGTTTCAAATTGACAGTTTATCTTTTAAAGAAATCGGAACTCTTCTTTCCTGCGCCCTTTATTAAGGTAGATTTAATTTTTTTTCTTCTTATATTTATTTAACGTTGGCCTTCTTTCGTCTTATCAATACTATGGCCTATATCCGACGTAGATACAAACTTCCAGAACCCGACGCTTTCGCATACCGTTAGCTCCAAATTTCTTTTAGAGAAATTATAGCTTGTTTGTATTTACAAATTTTTTTAACAATCTATGACCTTAGCACACCATTACACAATCCCATCAGCTATGACTGATGCAGAATTATGTCAATTACCACAAATGTACATTGCGTGGAGTAAGTACCATTAAAACTATGTATTGTTGCTTTTTTGGAATGAAAATAATAGTTTATGAGGAGGTTGCTTTTAAATGAGTTTGTTATACAGAGCGGTTAGTGTATAAAATATAACCTTTATTCATATGATGTAACATTATGATTTGATATGTAGGTAAGTGCATTTATTTCTACAGTACTTTATATAAAAAAATTATGAATATCAAAAGACTATACTTGAATTTGTTTCATTTTATTGCAAAATAAAAACAATAATTTTTAATCTTATTTTGCGATCAGGGTGCGATCAAATAGCAATTTCTAGTTTTACGAATTCAGTGACTACGACTTATTAAACATATTCTACTCACTACAGATATCCTAAGCGGTAAGAAATAAAAAGCGAAAAATACTATCAGCTAGCATATAGGCAATGACGCATACTATTAATCTTAGCCATTTGAAAATACTTTTTTTAAGGTTAAAACCTCATTTAACATTATAATTCAAACTTAAGTTTTTAAAAATGCAATAAAATAAATTATCATGCAACATACTCTTTGCAGATATTATTGTGAATTATATTGGAGATTGAAGCAAGTCGAAGTATCCATGTATGAGAATTTTTCCCATTTTTGATATAAGTAATATTATGGCCAAGTAAAATTAATAATTTTTTTAAGGTTAGAATCTCATTTAACGTTATAACTAAAACTAATGTTTTTGGAATATGCATTTAAATATATATCATGCAAAATAGTCTGCAGAGATTATTGTGAATTTATATTGAAGGTTGAAGCAAATTGAATTATCCATGGATGAGAAGTATCCATGCTGTCGCTTACAAACATATGTGTCGTGACATCAAATGTGACTTAACACATGAAACTTGCGGCAAAACGATTATTATTAATAAATAAGTAAATAACCTTACACATATAATTTTAAAAATTGCTGATATCACGTATTTTGCGATAAACAAAGCCAGAAATTTTTTTTTCGCTAAGAAGTTAAAATGTGTTTTACTAAAGAGCGAAGTTCGCTAGTAGATGAATTTGTAGCTAATATTCGCGTCATGTAAACAAGCCTTGTAAACTCATGTAAACTTAAAACTCGATGACATTTGGCATGTATGACAGGTTACCGCGGTTTTTTCTTTTGAACGTGTTGTACATGAATTAATGGTTCAAAATGGTTTTTGAAGATTTGTTTTTATTATTAGTACTTTTACCATGTACGTCAATGAACGAGATACAACAGATTTTATCAGAAAAATACAGTTCTATCAATAAAGAATTACTGGAACATAAAGTTTTCCAGAGAGATGCGACACATACTATTCGAGTATTAAACGACTCCAGCGATATCATTTTACCATTAAATGTAACAAAAGTTTTACAGTTTCAATTATCTGGAAAGAATTATGTACTTTTTGATGACAATTTATACACAATTGATCTTGGTGATAATAAAATCGTTTTAACGGAATCAACTTTATTCCCAGCACTGAAATCAATTGCATTATTAGAATATTTGTACATGGATGATGGGGTTCTCTTCTTCATGCATTTTGAGAATGGTACAAATGGTCTTTATCGTATTTTAAATGAAACTTACAATTTATCAATAGTACAATTATTAGAAATTAATAAATCAATAACGTGTGCGAATTTTGTGGAAAATGATGGAGATATATTTTTACTTATTTCTGATTCTTTATCTGTTAATGTTTACAAATGGGAGAGTACGTATTTTGATATGATGGAAACAATTTACGTTGACAGTGTTATTAAGTTTTACAGTTTTCCAACGAGAGAGACTGGTAAGGCTATTATATTTTTAAGAAACGATTTATCCGGAAAATCCTATTCGGGCTTATACATTATTCGTAAGGAAAAGCTTAAAAAAATACAAATCTTAGATACATATTCCCTTTCTTACGTATTGCCATATACTGTAAAAGATAAACAGTTTTTACTCTTATGTGGAACTTTTTTTAAGAATACGTTATTAGTATGGAAAGGAAGCGAATTTATCAGCTTGCAGTATATAAATCCTATTAGGGATATTAAAATGCTCAGTGTAAAATATTATAATTCTGTGCCAACAATATTTATTGTTCAGAAGAAGAAAATTGATGTTTTTGAAGGCCGCTTAGATTCTATCAAATACATGACAACCATTTACTTTAAACACAATTACACTGATATATTTGACGTACAACTATTCTGGTTTAACGAGATGAATTTTCTGTATATCTTAGTTTCCCATCATGGTAACGTAGTATTTGTTCGGTATGAATTTATTATCAACATAACACAAACAGTTAACCAAAAATCACCCTTGAAAACATGCTTTGCGAGATTAGAAGAAACTCTAAAACAACAAGAAGAATACTTCCAACATATCAAGAAACTCCGTAAACATGATACAATCAATGAAACTAACTCTACAAACTTACGTGTCAGTCGTACTACTTCAATATTAGGTCAGAAGTCTATTCCGAAATCACATGAATTTGATGAAATTAATTTTAGGATCAATAAATTGAAAAACAGTATATTAGCAGCTGAGAAGCATGTAAATGAAACTAAAGCACAATTAAATGGAAATAGTCCTGTTGTTAATGGCCAAATCATCATACGTGGAACTTTGAACGCAAACAAACTAATTACAAAAGGTGTTCATATTAAAAGATTAAACAATATTGTTTGGTCTCCGCAAAACTGGTTATCTTATTCAAAGCAACAAGAACTTACTGGAAACGTTTCAATTGGAAAGTTGTTCGTACATGATCTTTTGCTTTGGAAATCTGACCAGATGAATGACATGTTGGTCCTGTCTGGCAATCAAATTATTACAGGTTCAGTTGTATCAAAAACCATAACGACCAAAAATATATATTCCTCGCAAATAAATGATATTCGTGTAGATCAAGTTTATTTGAAAAGCAATCCAATTATAATTCAAGATACAAAAATATTCGAAAATATATTTACGCAAAATTTAGCTTTAACTCAATTAAATCAACAGACGATCTCTGGCATAATCAATCTTTTCAAAGAGCCAAATTCTCATTTATACAATTATGGGGAGAATTTAACGATTGTTGACATTTACGTAAAGAATATTAATAACCTGACTTGGGAAAATTTTGTAAATTCAGTTTTTAGAAAAAATTTCAATCAAACTATAAGAGGAGATTTAATAATGATGGAAAATTCAAAGGCGCACATCATTTACGCCAATTCTATTTCCGATATGCCCACTGATCAATTATTTACGACCTCAACCGACCAAACTATAAATTCATTTATTCAATTCTCAAGCCTATTCGTAAGAACCGTTTCTAGTGAACAAATAAATAATTTAAATTCTAATAATTTAGCCATTTTCAAAAGCGACGAGAACGACAGTATACCCAATACGATCATTGTTAAAGGACCTGTAACAATCGAAAATATTAACATTACTGAAAATGTAAGCATGGTTCGCTCAGAAGATGAATTGAATCAACAGAAACAAGTCAACAGAAAGTACTTAAATGAAGCCAATTTATTACAAATATATAATAAAGTAATAATAATTGGCAGTTTACAACTGATAAATGTGCTTTTACCTCATCCAGCTGAACTATTTATTCATGGCAATTTGATCAATCAGAACAGTTTTAATAATTATTGGCGGAAAACAGTAAATCAAAATATTCCAATACATTTCGAAACTTACTTCGGCGTTAGTACACCTCATTTAACAACGAAATTACTGAATCATGTTCCCATGGCTAATTACATGCTTAATAATTTAGATGACCGACAAGATACAGATTACTATTTCGAGAATCTCACAATTAAAGGCAATATTAACGTGAATTTCGAAACTCAGCACTACATCGATTTTCATAATTTAAACGCTGAAGCTGTTAAACTCAATGGAAAGCATGTTATTAATGGAAAAAAGCAATTCAGGCGGAAAATATCAGTATCGAATTTGAAGGTGAATTTTGTAAATTCCATATCAATGACAAATTATGCCACAAATTTAGTACAAGAAATTTATGGAAAAAAATTTATTAAAAGTGTTTTGGTGAAACAAAATTTAACAACTAACGAGCTGAATACTAATGTAATTAATGGCATCGACTTCAATAACATACTTGATCATATAATACTCATAGACCAATCTGCTAATTTATCTCAACTTCAATTTGATAAAGTCTCCGTTGATTATTTTAATGTCGTACAAATTAATAGTAAATATTTTAATAATTACGTTATTAAATATGATCAAATATATTCGAAGGAGCTTATAAATAATTTATATATCAGAGGAAATTTAACGGCAATTAATCTGGTTAACTTAAAACACATAAATAATATTAATGTGGATTATATTATGCCAAAGGGAAACAGTGAAAATCTAACTTACGGAAGCAAGACATTTACCGGAAAAATTCGCACCAAACATTTAATTGTTAACAAATTGAATGAAATTGATTTAAAACGCCTTTTGCCTCGACTGTTCTATCGTCATTGGCCTCAAAACATAACGGCACAATTTACATTTAAAATTCTAAGTGCAGTTAACTTAGTCACTGGACAAATAAATGAGTTTAATCTTGAAAACTTAATTGATTCCAAGAGTGAGAAGACACAAATTTTAGAAATCGCAAATGGATTAACGTTGACGAATTCTCATTTTAGTAAATCCGTCGAAGCAGATTTTATGGAATATGATTTCAATAACGATGTTGGATTTATTCAAAATTTACCAAAAATGTACTCGGTTAATATAATTATACGTGCAAACGTTACTATTTGGAATGAGGATTCTCCAATAAGCGAAATTTTATTTAAAACTGTGAACTCGAAGAAATCAAACGAAATATTCGGAAAAGTTAACTTAAATATCTTAAATGCAGGAAATGTAACAACTATAAATGAATTAAATAACATAAATTTACAAGATGTTTTAGACGACGCAGTTATGAAAACATCTAATGAGCAAATTGTTTTCGGTGATAAAAGATTCGGAAAATTGAATGGTTTTGTTGGAGATATATTTGGTAATGCGTATATACCTTTAATAAATAACTTTAATATATCAGTATTAAATGCTAGTATAATTGATAAAATGGAATTAAATATTAATAATAATATTGTCTTCAAAGGACTTAAAACATTTTTCAATGGTGCTGAAATTAAGCATTTACGGTCTGGAATCGTATCAGGTATTCGACCAAATTCTATTGTAAGTTTAAGGAATCCTGAGAAAATTACATCCGCTCATTTCGAGATGTTAGAAATAAGCAACAATTTAGATTTGACATTTATAAAGAAACAAAATTTTTCTGAATTTCTAAACGATCTTTTGCATCTACATTCCACAGAACGCCAAACAATTACTGGTACATACATTTTTCGTGATCTACACTTAGAAGGAGAATCTAGTATAGTATCGATTGATAATGTAACTATTGATGATATAGTCGTAGACGAAGGTAGTCAAATTATAAGTAGTCCAAAATACTTTAAAGAAAATATTGAAATCTTTGGTAACATTGATATTGAAAGCATCAATGGCAAACCTATATCTAGAATGTACAGTAAATCCCTTTTGCGCGGTATGGATGCAAATATTACTAGTAATATGCAATTCAACAGTGGCGTAGAAATATATGGTAACATAATAACAGATTCAATTAATGAAATATCTGCTGGTTTTATTCAAGAAATGCTTCACAGACAAAATTCAGATATGAATACAGTAGAAATGCAAGACATTATTACAAGTATTAGTACCACTATGGAGGAAGATATAATACTCGCAAAAAAGCTTCCGGAACAATATTCGTATTTGGAAAAATCAGAAAAGTTACAGATTCCAATTGAGAACGGTATTAATGGCCATGTTGTATATAATAAAGAAGACGTAATGTTGCATATTATAGCTGAGGAATCCAACTCATACTGTGGTTTGCCTTTAAAATGCAATTGTTTACGTCAGCATACATTTCAAATTACACCAAAATTTAATGTGAACACTTTTGAAAATAAATACATGGAACGAGTATTCAATTATGAAAAAGATTTTCTGTCAATTAATGTTATTACGTATACTAAAAGCTATAGTTCTAACTGCAGGGAGAATAGTACTTTGAGTACAGAAGAAACAAGAATTACGTGGACTATGGAACACGGCGCTTATTATTATAATGAAAGAATCATTGGTTACATTTCAGACGTAAAATTTTTTAACTATGAAAATCATACATATATACTCATTGCACGATATTATGATCAAGTGCTTAATTCGCATAACTTAGACTGTATGTTATTTCGGTTTTCTCAGTCGCATGATAAGATTGAAAATATTCAGAGAATAGAAAGTAAAGGAGCGAAATTATTACACATATTTTATTCCGCTCAAGGAATCAATTTAATTATTGGAACAGATACAGGAAATACTAATAACATTGATGAAAATTCGAGCAACATTTACAGATTTAATCCAGTTTCTAAATTGTTTCAGTTTTTGAGAAGTATATCTGGGAAAGGATGTATTTCAATAAGTTCAATAGTGTTGGGTTACGATAGTTTCGTGATAGTGACTCATCGACATTCTCCGCTCCAGATCTTGATGTATAATATGAAGTACAAGAATTACTATTTATATCAAAATTTTCTACTGGATATTCCTGTTATCAGTACTAGCGTATTTTATACCGGAGATGTTGGATTAGGCGACGCGTATCTTATAGTGATTACAGAAAATGGTACTTACTACATCTATTCATATCAATATTTAGCGGGCTGGAAATTCGTATCAAAAACTCAAATTGATGGCCTTCAAAGTATGCTGCCTTTTATTTTGAATAAAACTCAATTTGTATTAGCATCTTCCAAAATGTCTACTTTATTATTGCAAGTTGTAAAACGAAATTAATTATTTGTATTGTTAATTATTTATTAATTGAAATAAAAGTATGTATTTTATTTAAGTTCAGTTTTTGCATGTACCGTTATATTTAATTGTTGTTTGAAGGGAAAATCGAACGATCAGGCATTTTATCATTTTCAACCACTTTCTATTTAAAGTAGCGTCTATGGACTACATTTAAAATTTACAATATCATCTAGTTTTGTTTTATGTTTTTTTGAATCATTTATTGTTTGATACGAAAAAAAACCGCGTATAATTCGGAATCGCGAGGTCAAGAAATCAAACGAACAACTATTGTATCTAATGTCACCAATGTTATGTTATGCAGTTTACTACCTAGCCCAGAGTTTCTCAACCAAAAACACTCCACGGACCAGCTATATCATTTTGCTAACGCGGTTCCAGTAATAATAGATTCACTCTTTGCGAGAAAACAAGTGATTTTGTTCAGTTCACCATAGAGAAACTGGAAAAATACGAACATATAATACACTATGCTATGCATAGTATTTGCTATGTATAGTCTATACTATGCAAATGAATGGAAAGAATAGTAACTGAAGAGATCACCAAATTCCTACTTGAAAATGACACTCTTGGAGAATCGCAACATGGATTCCTCACTGGGCGATCGGTCACTAGCAACGGTCCCTGGACATCTTATATCTAGATTTCGACAAAGTGCCGACGGAACGATTACTGTACAAACTGGATGCACTGATATCAGAAGTAACCTCTTTTATTTGCTTTTATACTAAATCCAATTCTAATATTCATTTCATTTTTTATTCATATATTATTGACATAACAATATCTGTGCATAATGGAAAGAAAATGCTTCTTGTGTGGTAATGCACAAAAACCATTCTTTCACATTCCTAGCAATAATGGAAACAAATATATTTTTATATTTGACATTTCTATGCAAATTCATTAAGTACGTATTAGTTGGAATAAATAAAGTAGGTATTATACTCAATTATAAATTACAGATATCAAACAAACAAGGATTACACAATTTTGTGTTTGAAGCATTTCCATCCAAGTACTTCTGTGATAGGTAAAATGGTATAACTTCAACCTGGACCTGTATCTCCATTGTAAGTAAAAGTTATTTTGATTTAATGTTATTGAGGCGAATACTGTATATGTTAAAAATTCGTGGACGTGATCGGCATCCCATCTTTCATATACTGGAAGTCTTACGTTTTGTTACATCTTGCATAAAACAAAAGTTGAACCTTCTGTTTTGACTGTCACCTTTTAAGTCTTCTATTAAATTCAATTAGCACAATCGTGTTTAGGTTAAACTAAACAACATTAGTCTAATCTATAAATCACCTACCCATGAATCCCCGGTCCCCATATTTGCCTATGATGCGAATAACTTCGTAGGCAACGCTGTGTGTTTTGCCGCGGCCTACCCGCTCTTGGCTCAGATTTTCCGCGTACCTGTCTACGGCGCGGTCAAATTTGATATGGCCTACGACCCCTCTTGACTCTCTTTTCGGCTAATTTCTAAAAAAACAGTCTGGCGTGCCTTGCTCCGCTGCTGTCTGGCTCTGCTGCTGTTTTTGACTTAATTTTTCCCCACGATCACTTTTGTGTCACGTTTTCTACGTGACCGCGTTGCGTATAATTGAGTTAGTTTGTAATATTGGAAAAAATGTTTCAACAAAAATTTAACGAGATTTTGGTGGCCTATATAATAAAGTTTATTCAAGTCTCCTATTTTTTATAGTTCCTTAAATATATCAAAAAGTTTGTAAAGTTTAAGTGTAGTAACGTCGCGCACTATACCACTTGCAGAGATGGCACTACTTTCATACGACGTATAATACAATATACTATATGCTAGCGAAGTTTCAATCTTCTAATTTTAAAACTGAATTTCACAATAAAATAATCATTTTGAACCCCTCCAAAAATTATAATGTGCATCAGCCACTGATAACAACATTTATTCAATTGCAAAATCAGTTTATATGCCTCATATAACGTAAAAGATTTTTTCCTGTAACTTTGCATATATGAGCTTTGCATATACGTAAGTCTTACAAGATATAACATGATTGTTGAGTGTCGGTTGCCATGGCGGCAAGTTGTGAAATTTTAAGTTATTAAACACCATATCTTTGAAATATAAGAGTTAGACCCATCATGTGTGATACCATTTTAAATGTAATTACAAGGCCTACCAAAAGGTAGTAAAATATACAGGGTGTCAATAAACAGTTTTCGAAAAAGAAATTTATTTCTCAAAATTGGTGAAGTATATTCAGTTGCTCACACTGGAAGAATTTAGGTTGCTTCGACTTACATACGTTCCCCAACTTTCATTTTTCTAACACTCATATGGACCGAGATATTTAGGGTAGTACACTTTTTTTCAAGGTCAAATTACTCCGGTTTGCTATGGTATGCGACTATTTAAACTATCTTAATCGATTAAGTATTAAAGGAGCTTTCGACATGAAAAATTTAATTAAAATCCTTCGTTAAGTTTCTGAGCAAATGGACCCT
>WYDF02057666.1:0-11867 GCA_009867245.2 Adranes taylori
GCTCGAAACGTTTGCTGATTTGTTGTTTTTTTCAAATAAAACCTGATGTCCAACTACCGATGATTTTCATTTGATATAATACACTATGTGAGGACTAAATTAAGAATTACGAACATCAGCAAAACTACGTGACGGGAACAGAAGTTTGTATTGAACAGAAAATAAGAGCGGGAGTGGGAAAAGAATATCAGAGTGGTTTATTGTGTATAGAGTTGTAAGACAAGGATGCCTGCTGAATGTAACCCTGTTTAATATATATGTATCTGATTAGGAGTGTGCACAATTCTTGTTTAAGATTTATATATGGCGTGCGCCATATATAAATTAGCATCAGCATATATAGCATCAGCTTAACTGTCGTACATTTGTTGGCGCGTTCTGGTTAAATAGGTATAATAGATGTAAACACCTGAAAGCTTATTTACATCATAAAATATTAAATTCCAAACAACGTGCGTATAAAATTATAATATGCTCCAAGAGTCAAACAATTTATGTAAATAATAAATCACAGTTAATTATACCCTTCTTTTTAATTGTACGAATTACCACAAAAGTAAATACCTAAAATGTTATTTTATTGTCACAAAAAGCCTTCGAAAATTCATTTTAAAATTTCAAAATATATGTGTATCTTTAACAACGAATATGGTTCAATATAGTAATATAATTGGTTTTGAATTATAACGAATATGTATAAAATATTATTGGTTTCAGGACCTAAATAGAATTGTTTTTATATTATTAGCAACATTTCAGTAACACTGATATTTGCACTAATCTTAAAAACAAAATCAAAATGCTTAGTAAAAAAACCGTCAAATTCAATTGTAATAAATTTGAAATTTTAAAATTCAAATTGTAAAATTCAAATTATTTGCTTTGTAGGTACAACTACAAAAGAAACATAATAATAAGTAAAATGGGTACCGGAAAAGTCAAACCTTATAGAATACACAATGATGTGCTATTTGGAATGACCTACATATTCAAAAAAGTAGTAAGATGATTCACTTTACATTTGTGACTGTTGTTTACATCTAGACTTAACCCGCAAAATTGCCAAAACACCGACAAGATATACATAAATCATTTTACAAATAACAATAATTGTACTTGGTTTAAAAACAACGAAACTACGATTTGAGAAACGTGTTGCTTTATTGTATACAGTATTGCTATCATTTAATAAATCAGTGATAGTGGGAAGTTTAATAATAATATGTTTATATAGTCATCAAGTTTTATGAAATGCGTAATTTGAAATTAGTTTGTGTATCTCTGATGCATTATAATTTGTGCTAGCACGAAGAGTGGCCCAAAAACTGGCTTAATGCGTCCACAGTTCTTTGTAGTATTCCAGCATAATCAACTGTTACCTGCTTAAAACCATCGTTAATTATTTTTGCATCGGATGGAGTAATTACATCACCTTGTAAGCCTGTATTAATTATTGCTGCTCCAGCACCAAAATTGTCTAGAAGTATTCTCAAGTCAATTGAATATTGGTTTAAAATTTTGGCCAAATTTGTATAATAAATGTCTCTTTCTAAGCCATCTAGAGATTGTGCGTTATTAGTCGCTTTATTCAATAATGATGCAATTTTTTCTTGTAGCGGAATTACAGGTACAGCCACTTCGTATAAATCACGTACACTTTTTACTATTTGATTACTTCCTTTCTTTTTACCAATTTTTTCGGCAGTAAAATGGTCTATCGTTTCAAGAGCATCTTTTAGTACGTTGTCTGCATTATTTATTATAAGGTTATATATATCATCAACTGGATTATTTGGATCAAGTTGTCTTCCTGCTTTACTTAGAACATGCCGTATAGCTTCACAAGTTTTACCTACTTCAGCAAGAGCCTTGTCTGTTTCTTTAAATATATTTTTGTTATGCGACCGACCTGCAAAATATTTAGAATATATTTTCTTTTTGTTTGTCACACTGTTGTTTCTAGAATAACTAAAAGTGACTATACTTCAAATAACTTAATAGGGAAGCAATGTTCAGAGCGAAGTTAAGTATGTTCTAAGAATGTAATCTAAATCTAAAGAGAGTTCGATTCATGGAGCCTAATTATGAAGCCTAATGATGCCTGGTACGCCTATGTCTGAGAGAAAATGGTAGTCTAGGAATAATATGTTCTGTGTCTGTTGTCGTTTTTAACATGAAGAAATAAGGCACATACATAAAAAAGGAAAAATTGAGAAATCGGTTTTCTAACTTTCAGATCAAGAGTTGCTGAAATCGAAAGCAAAAAAGAAGGGAAAAGGTTAATTACTCTTCAGTTACTTAAGACATGCCATTTGGATCTAAATCTTTAGCCTCTTAGATTTTAATGGCCTTAGGATTTAACTTGTTCTTTTGTTGTCCTGGGTGGACTTTCAATAGATATTAAATAGTGTAGTTAATTGTCATATGAAATTACTGTTAGTTTGCTAACTGCTGAACAATATGCTTCTCTTATTTCTTCCCGTAAAAGATAAGAATAATAGGCCAGTGCGAAGAAGTAACAACGGGTCAATTACAAAATTTTAGTAGAATTTATCAATTATATTTTACGATAAAGCAATTAAATACTCATTAGTTAGTCAGTCCATATACTTTTTTAATGGTTCTTTAACTCCGGACTCATATGTAGCTGAGTCCGGAGTTAAGTCATTCTATATGCAGTAGTGTTAAATACATCCAGATCTAAATTTTAAAAACCAATCTAACATTATATTTATAAAGTTTTAGTTATGTAAAAAATTGCAAATATCTCTTGACTCTATAACACTCAAGGCAATGGAGACTAAATGTAGGGCTCACCTGGAAAAAATGGAGGATTTAGTTTTATAGGCTAACTATGTTTTTTGAAACTGAATGAAATGTAAATACCGTCCTCATGTTAAAACATAAAAGCTCAACTTCTGAAGAAATACGACGATGGTATACTGATATCAGACTGCCTGAATCAGTCCACTATAATTTAGATCCGTAGTGCAAGCAGCAATATACTAGCAGATACTTCTTACACCGACAAACATTGTGTAGACGAGGTATCTGAATGAAAGCGCATTGTTCAGGCTACAGCTGACATAATTTTGGAGGACAAAGATCCAAAGTTTATAAAACGAAGCACACATTTCGTATACATTTTACGAAGTTTGGATCCCGGCGACTGATGGAAATACTCGGATACCTTGGATTTTGCGCTTCCTATGCTGAAGCCACCAGGTTTGAAATTTCGGCAATAATTCGACCTCCTTTGATTATTGATCCGAATTTGTTCTCTCAATTTATATTCGACAACGCAGATTTTAATTCCCAATCTTTTGATGGGTATCAAACATTTCACGCAATGGGAGGAATTCAATGTGTTACACCGAAAATTGAGATAGATCCAGATCAATTCATCGATCGGCTGACAAAAAAACTCTCAGCAGCGATTGTTGCAAAATTCGGTCACAATCTGTTGTAATTTTTGAACAAAAAGGATCAGGTTTATCGGAAATAAATATTTTAAACCTAAATGCCATAAAACCAGTTTCTACAAAACTTGTATCCTCAAGCAGTGATTTGATTTGGCCTTATATTGGTATATTCTTACCTGGTTGGAGAATTTTAATGGGAAAGGTGGCTAAATCTCTTTCATTTAAGCAGACATTAGTTGCATGTTTACCATTTATAAATGCACCGGCAAGTGATTATGACACGATATACACTTCTTTACTTTTTACTTCAGAAAAGTGCCCTAAAATGGGACAAAAAACGTGCGTCGTTAAGTTCGATCATGCGCTTTACATGAAAGCGCAATACAATCTCGCTAACTTTGGTCCAGATTCCAAGCTGAGTAACGTGGGCCTTAGACTAACCGGCTTTTATTTGATGATGTCCTTTTTAGCTCTGTCTGATAACTTATGTCAGGAAGTGGCTGAAAAAACTATTCCATACCATTTATGCAATGAACTCCATTGATAAAACGATGGACGGCCACGCTTATTCCAGAGCAGTCAGGGAGCATTTTTTGGCATATCTTGCTCTCTCTAAGATTATCATGTCCTCTTTTGATTTTCCGGATGATTTGAAGGATGTTTGAGATGAAATTTTACGGAATTTGGATACTTTTATTTTGGGAAATTTGGACTATTTCATCGGTTGAAGATAATGAGTATTACTGCAAGCTAACAGAAAAATTTGAAGACAGTTTAAGAATATTAGAGCAGCATAGACCTGTCGCAAAATTGTACAGTATTTTAGAACTATTACTCTTCATGGAAGCGGGATGTATGGATAACTGGGAACTCCGTCTAGACACAATCCAGAAGGTGTTACCCTTTTTTTTTCAAACGAACATTTTTTTATTCAAATTCTTGTCAGTTATATTTGCTACAAATGAGGTCATTAATAGACAGAATGCCGCAAAACGAATATGGAAACTTCACAACTGCAAACATTCACATTTTTTTCAACGGGACTTGTAGTGACATGGTGAGCGAGCGGTTATGAAAAGTATAAAGAGCTCAAGGGTATTTCTCGCGGAAGGGGCGTTTAAAAAGCCATTTAACCACAAGGGTCTTGGCACTGTTTATTTACAAAATATCTGTGATTCTGTCGAACAATTTTGCAACGTTGCTTACAAATCTGCCGAACAACTTGTCGAATTCTGTGAAACGAGAATCAATCGTGACAAAGAAAATACGCTAAAGATGCTTGCATGGTTAGACCAACACCCTCCTTTCACTCAAAGAAAAGTAATAATTTCTATTAGTAAAGGGGTTTGTTGGCAATGAAACAAAATTGCCATTTAGATAAAGAACTTGGTTCAGTGGGCATTTCAAAACTTGAAGGTTCCGATTTTCTAACCGTCAACTACAAGATAAATGCAATGTGCAAGCCACTCGGGACGATGTAGTCAGGAATCACAGTCGATGAAAAAACTGTGGCCGTAGACCCATTTCCTCATTTTTCGAAGGATTTGTATTGCAAAACAGTCACAAGCTGAAATAGAAACTTTTCTGGAAGACGAGCTCTCTCCGTTCCCTTTATCTCTGTTTAATGAAACAGGTCTGCACAAGGGAACCAAAGCATCACTTTATAATGAATTTTAGCTGCTTGCTGCTGAAGAAATAGAGACAGAAGATGCGGTATATGTTATCGACGGCGGATTACTTCCTCATCGAGTTGTTTGGCCTCGCAACGTAACTTTTTCTATAATCTGTGATTCATATATTGAATACGTCCGATCAAACTACACAACAAACTGCGTCGTCGTATTTGATGGCTATCCAAATGACGCCGAAATTCTCAGCACCAAATTCGCGGAAACAATGAGAAGAAACTCATTAGTCGATATCATTTTTGTTGTATCAATGATACCCACAATTCCCCAAGACAAATTTATGTCAAACTGCAGAATAAAGATCGTCCCATATCGATGCTAAATAGTAAATTTGAGACAAAGGACTTAAAAGTACGTCAAACCAAAGAAGGAAGATGCGGACTGCTTAATTGTCAAAGCGGTGATTGAAGAGGGGTGAAACATACGGAGTGATAATAGTAGGCGAGGATAGATTTATTGGTTCTTTTGATAGGTCTGTGTAAGGCCTCGAATATTTATTTTTTAATGTCCAGCCGAGCGAAAGAGTAGCCACAGTTTTTTTCAATTTAAGTTTAGTAGAAAAAGTAATTGCTGAAAATATTCTATTTTTACATAAATTCCGTGGATGCGATACAATATCTGCCTTGTTTCGAAAGAGGTAAAAGAAAATTGTTTAGTGTATTGATTAATAATCTTGATTTACTGCCATCAGTCATTACCCTCACACCAAACGTAAATCCGCAAGCCTTTGCAAATATGGGTAATCAATTCCTACTTCGCTAGTTTGGCTGCAGTACTGGAAATTCAACTCTAAATGCGTTCAGGTACAAAACCTTTATTAGAACGGCGTACACCAACAAGCATAACATCGCATATTTGCCTCCTACTAAAGCCGCAGCTGAACATCATTTATACCGTACATACTATCAAGTGCAAATGTAACAGGGGAGGAGGTTATAATCTGAAGACTACACGAACTGACGCAGGCTTATCTCCAGTCACTACTTCTATGCCTCCCGCTCTAACGCAGCTTTTAAATCTCATATCTTGCAAATGCAAGAAATGTTGCGGAGCAGCGTGTGGCTGCAAGAAAATTGGGCTTCGATGTTCGGTGATGTGTCTTCAATGCAACAACACCTGGGAAAGCGCTCCAGATGAAGACATCGGGGACTTGATGGAGATTGTCCAAATGCAATAAATTTAGAATTGCTAGGTGGGAAGATGGACAGGATAGAAGACTTACTGGAGAAATCTGGCGATAAGCCAGTTGACAGATCAGACACAGAAAACACCGAAAGTTTCATAGTTTCATAGGGGAATTGATGTATTTCCATTCTCCTCCCGTGAAAACACCGAAAGTTTGATAAGGCAATTGATTTATTTCCATTCTCCTCCCGTTTCCTCTCTATTCATCTCTCTATTTCTGTCCCTCCCCCTCTCCCTCGGAATCCATGTATCTCTCTCCTTACCTGTCTTAGGCGTAGAAATGTGTTAATAGTAATAAGTGTGCAACAAGTTAGTCAATACTCCAAGACTGACTTTATTGCCTCTTTAAAAGGAAATACAATTTAGGTAAATTGGATATCTTTTCATTCAGTATTGTGACGTGTTTCGCCGTGTTTTAGAAGCTGATAAATGTGATTCTAGCTCAGGAAGACAGGCGTTTGATGAGCCTGGTCCTTCAATAGCTGTAAGTTCCTTCAACAGTTTTTGGCGCTATTTTTTCAAAATTTTCCGTAGTTCTGGTAGGAAATTTTGCGGGGAAGTGAAAAATTCGGAATCAGCGACTCAAAAATATAAGGTTAGTTTATAAAACTTATATATTGTACTCATATAAGTCCTCATATGAGTACAATATATTATAAAGATAAGTAATTCTTACCATAGCTGAAATTAATGTAGTAAAGGACTAGAAATATAATGACAGATTTATCAAAACGTTTCATGATGAATACTGTACACCGTTGTAGTTATATAAATGTACAATTAAACTGCACTTCTATTTCAAATTTGTTCAATTTATATATGTAACTTATCACAGATAATTATAATTTTGTAGCAAGTCATTCCGAAAATGTATTTGAAGATTTCAAAATATGCGTATTTCTATGTACGAAAATTGCTCAATAAGTTTTATGAAATTACATAAGTTATCAGCATATTTTAACATTTAATCTACGTACTTCGAACTATATATTTAGAACTCCATAAATGGAATTCAATGTGTAGAAATATTAGTAAAGCAATATATTTAATCTAGGCGACCTTAAATAATTTTCAAAGTATTAGAGCCTATATTTTGGATACTGTTAAAGTTGGACCACTAATATTGATATTGTTAGATAGATTTACAACAATTAACCCGGTATATAAAAATATAGTGCGTATTACTAATAGTTTAGAACATAATTTTTTGTTGCTTGAAAATGAAATTTATATACTTGCTTGCTAGAATTATTTGAATGCAGACTTCTTAGTGTTTAGAAGGATTCTTAGTTTTATTATTCGATATATTATAGGAATAAAGATGAAAGTAACAATTTTCTCTTATGTCAAAAAGACAACGTGCTACTATTGGAGAACCTATGTCACTGATAAAAAGTTATTGTAAGGCCATAAGGATTGAAATTAAATAAGCTGTCCCTTATATTAGTTTCAGAGAAAATTAAAAATTTTGTAGAATATATTATTTAATATTTTACTAACCAAACATTCTGCCAACGAGAGAAATGCAGGAACGGTGCAAGTTGTGTATAACGACTTTGCTCCGGCAACAAGAGTGCTATCCGCAAATTGGATACTTGAGTATATTCATGAGCAATGCGCAGATAGCTGCCCTTCATGATTGACTTGGGGGCTCATATATATTAAAAAAATATGTTACTGATATTTGAAATGCGAGCCTTAAAACATGCCACAAAAATTATATCGAACTAATGAAGTAATGCATAGAATAATATGTCCGTAGAGTATAATATTAAATAACGGAGAAACCTGAAACATCTTGTGTGTAAACTAGGGGTCGGCAAACATTTTTCACCGCGAGTCATAAACAATCGATGACTCCTAAGTTTCGGGACGTTTCGTAGTACAAAGTTCATTTAAAATTGTTAAAGTCTTCTAGTTTAAGCAACCAAACTATTTGTTTTAATTGCTGTATATTCTGTTATACTTTATTATAAAACCTCAAGCGAGTCACTTGAAAATTTCAAATGGGTCACTTGGTGACCTGAGTCATAGGTTGTTAACCTATATTCTACACTGTAGTAACAATTTAATAAATAACATAAATTAATACCGAAAGCGTGGTTTTCAAAGTTTACCACATA
Organism: Adranes taylori; assembly: GCA_009867245.2. Lineage (NCBI taxonomy): Eukaryota > Metazoa > Arthropoda > Insecta > Coleoptera > Staphylinidae > Adranes > Adranes taylori. Next base: position 8,419 of record WYDF02057666.1, read on the forward strand.
CTTTTCCGTAAACTTCAACAACGGACTTAATTTGAATTAAACTTAATCACAAATGTAACTTCCAAAATCCAGAGCTCAAATTTCGACCGCAAGGATGGTATGGTTATATAAAAAATACAATAATTAGACTCAAATCTCCTTTATTTGGCGCCAGAAATCTGCACGCAAACTTGCTCCTAAATATGATGGTTTGTACTGCAGAGTCCTGCAATACAAACCCTAATATTGCAGTGTCATACAAATATTGTAATATAAACTGGGAATGAAAAACCAAATGATTTTTAATTGAATGCTAAAAGATCTGGAACCTCTTCATTAGCCATCGTATTGATTGACATTAAAATCTAATGACATCTCCAAACGCAAAACCGTGTATTCTCCCAGGTTGCATACGGCGTATCCAGCTCTTTCACATGTAATTGTATGAATAATACGCATATAACAAAATTTATAAGAATGTATTAATTCTTGAGATTCATAATTTTATAGTCTTGAGATAATAGTTTTTGAGATATATAGTATTTTAGTGAAACTCAGTCATAATTTACCACATAACTGTGTAGCACGATCTTTTATTTTGTTTTGCGTGGAAGTGGAAAAATCTTCAAAAAGACGAAGGACGACCAGTGCAACCTACAGTGTCTGATTTTTAGCCACTAAACTCCACCAGCTGTTACTATTCGAATGATTGAAGAGATATAGTATTGTCTCAAGCGGACTTTAGGATTTTCCTGCCTCTCCAGTCTAGAATTGGTTTTGTGAGGTTAGGTACAGAATTGGTGCAGATAACTTGCAGGAGGTATATTATGCTATAGCATTCACTTTCCAGCCAAGAGAAACCTGCAAAGCTTCGCCATGTATGACTATATGTAGCTTGTTTCGGAGTTGGTTAGGTTAGGTGACTCGTTTCGTTCTTAGTAGAATATTAATACTTTTTGTTTTGTCTTTGCTTGCTTCTCTTTTTTCATTGTTATAAGTTTTTCTTAGTTTTTTATGTTTTTTTTGTATTTTTTTTTCCTTTTTTTTTTGATTTTTATATTTTATCAAGTTAAGTTAATGCCCTTAATGGAAGGATACTAAAATTGTGTCGAACATTTCCTGAAAATGTTGTATTGCATGAATAATTCTAGCTGGTGGTTGCGGAAATATAGAATAGAGGCGAGCCTTATGAAATAGAGAATGAATTTGTTTGGAATTTTAGAGAGGGGAATGAAGAACATGAGGAAAAGGAGCAAAGTGTGCTAACTGAGAACCTACCGTATCCCATTGATTATTTTGAAAGGTATATTTCTCCTGAAGCTTTCGGAGAATATGGTTTATTGCACATACATATATGCCATTAAAGGAAAATTTACATCTAGAAACCTCAGATTCAGAGTTTCTAGTAAGTAGTATGTAGAAAATGCAGCTGTTTTACTACATCTTTGTAAATGAGTAGAGATAATAGTCCAGAAGATTTATTTTGACAATTGTTTGTCTTTGTATGATGTTGTATTGAAACTACAAGAACGTCACACATTTGCAGCTGGAGCTATCTGCATAAATAGATTTTTGAAACCACCATTGATGACCGACACTCATTTAAAGAAAAAACGTCGTGGTTTTGTTGACCAAATTGTTAGCGAAGATGGAATCATTGTTGTAAAGTGGATTGATAACAATATTTTCCATCTGGCATCAAATTTTCTAAGGAAATGTGAAGCCGAACAATTGCACAGATGGGAAAAATGGAGAATAAGAATATATATATAGATAGTCTGCAAGTGGCAATAGAATATAATCATAGCGTGCGCGGCGTTAATTTCCTGCATATAATCATAAGCCTATATAGGATTTTCATAATATTGAGAAAATGGACTTTTTGGGAATAAGGCAATTTGTTGATTTTGCGTTTGTGAAGAGTTGGAATCAGTGCGGAGTCGACTGTCAGAAGCCGAACATGCAAAACAAGACAGAAATTGATTTTCGAACGCCGACAGCAACAGTTGCAGAAAGCATTCTTTATGGCAAGACGATTCAACAAAAAAAAATTCAAAAAGGTCGACCCAGTTCTAATCAAATAGCATCGAGTGGCCTCAAAAAACTTTCCATACATGAAAAAAACGTCCATTCGCTGAAATACAGAAGGATAATATAGACTATATGCCTAATATTGACGAAAATAAAGAAGCAACTAGGTTCAAACGCATCGGCTGCAAAGGTAGAACTCACATATACTGTGACAAATTTAAGGTACATTTATATTTAGTCACAGGAAGAAACTGCTTCATATAGTTCCACAGCGATTAGTAAATACATAATTTTATGTATGTATATGAATACACTAATTTTGATGCAATATATTTTTCTCAGCAAGCTTTATAACTTCTTTTACCTATTACAATAATAATCTACATTGTGGTCTACAAATATACTTTCTAGCATATGTACATTAAAATGTCAAGTGCAATTTTTATATTTCAAATTGCGCGTTAAATGTTAATATTGTTTTATTTTTATATGGCTTATCTTTTAAGCCTTCAAGTTAAATGTTCTTGTAACAAAAATAAACATGTGTTGTTTTGGAAGAATGAGACGCAAATGTGTAGAAGAAGGAGCATTCTGTATATGTATATTTATCCATAAGCAAACAAGAAGCACTTTAAACACAAATTTTATACATTGTATTGAAAATATTGATATCAGATTAATTACTATACAGTAACTTTAGGACATGCTAGCTGCGTGTAAAAGTTTGCCTCTTAGGTTTAAATTACCTTAGAGTTAACTTATTCTTTTGCTGTCTTGTATGGATTTTCTGCAGATATTCAGCGCTGTTAATTCTGATGTAAAATTACTGTCAGTGTGCTAACTACAAAACCAGAAAAATCAGAAAAAATATGAATAAGTTGCTGTATAAGTAACAACGGGTCAATGACAAATAAGTGATTTATCAATAGAATTTATCAGTTATATTTAATGATAAACCAATTAAGTTTATATTTTCTATTAATGGTTCTTTAACTCCGAACTTATACATGGCGTCGCACTAAGACTGACCAGCGGTTTTATCTCAGAAACTATAATATTTACAAAAGTTGCCAGGACGAAGCTCTGGAAAAAATAAGATTCATTTTTTGCAAAAAAGTTCAATAAAATATATACAATTAGTGCCGAAATTAAAAAGAATAAGTAATCCTACATCAGGTTTATTTAATACTTTTCTATCGAACATCCATTAATAAGGGTGGGGGAGACTCCCGAATTATGTAGTATTTAATTCTTTGTACCATCCAAAGTTTTTACCTGATTTGAACAAATTTGCACTTGTTAGAAAGAAAATTTTAAGTATGCGACAGACAAATGTAGTTTAGGAAATATTTCAAATTAACTTATAACACATTGTAAATAACAACTCGCTTACTTGTAACATATATAGAGTTTTCAATCAAATAATATTTGTCCGATGA
>WYDF02057677.1:0-11867 GCA_009867245.2 Adranes taylori
TTTGTTCATTTCTAGACAGTTTCGTAGGCGAGATGTGAATATTCTTTCAAAAGTTTTTCCTATGACGTTAAGGAGTGTGCTTGGTCGATATGATGAAACATGTCTAGGGTGTTTGCGAGGTTTAGGAATCATGACTGTTTGGCCAGTTTTCCAATCTATTGGGAAGTGCCCCAATAACACACATTTATTGAATAGCTCATGTATAATAACAACATACAATTTAATTAATTGTATGTTGTTATTATATAAACGGAAACTAATCGTTTTGTGCTTAGTTCTTTGCTTTATTTTAATTCCAAAGGAGATATTTAGTCCGTGTGATGTTTACATTTGCAAACCATTCAGTTCCTACAAAATGCTTTAAGAATATTTACAATATAATTAATTGTTATTTATTATTTTTAACATTTTAGCATTGATAAGTGGCGTAGCCAGAAATGTTTCGAGGGGGGTAATTAAAATTTTATTACCAAAACAAGAATATAATTTTTTTTTTTTAAGTTTTAATCTTATACTAATTGTATTACGTTACAAAGGAAACGAAAATTTAGGTTTTAAAAATTAGTTTTGTCGTACCAGTTCATATTCGTACATGTCGTACCAATGAAAATTTAGGTTTGCCGTACCAGTTCATATTTTATTCTTCTTGAGTTTTTTTTTTTCGACGTACTAAAGTTCCTTATATAAGTTTTAATCCTGCACAGAGTGGAAAATGACCTTTCTACATTTGTAGTAGACACAAGGAAGGAATAGTAAAATATTTACAAATGTAAATACATTAGAAAATATATTCCTGTCACAAGCGCGTTATGTATCCAAAGCATTTTTTGGTACAATTTTTTTCTTTTGCCTGCCGACATGCATTTTTCTTCTCATAACAAATACTCCGCTTTTACAATATCTTTGGCCCACGGGCCGACAAAAGTTGTGAGAAAATCTCGCAGATCGTTGTTTTAAATTATTATTTTTTGAATAAGAACTTTCCAATTGTTTTAACGCGGACAGGTAAAAATTCTAAGCGAACCGCTGCTATTCTCAACCGCCAGATCGGCGATTGAAAAAATAGCTATTCTAAATCACAAACAACATCATAACGGAGAGAAGCCTTTTGAGTGTACGGAATGTGACTTCAAATCTGCAATAAAAGGATATTTTCTAAAACACCTCATTCAGAAGAAAAGCTTCTCGAGTGTACGAAATGTGGTTACAAAACTGCAGTAAAAGGAAATTTTCTCATACACAAACGAACTCATACAAGAGTGAAGCCTTTAGAGTGTGCGGAATGTGGTTTCAGAACTGCACAAAAAGCAACCCTTATAAAACACATACGAACCCAGTTAGGAAAAAAGTCCTTTGATTATATGGAATCTGGTTTCAAAACTGCAGTAGCAGGAAATCTTCTAAAACACAAACAAACTCATTCAGAAGAGAAAACTTTCGAGTAGACAAAATTTGGTTACAAAACTGCAGTAAAGGTAAATCTTCGTATACACATTCGAACTCATTAAGGCCAGAAGCTTTTCAAGTGTACGAAATGTGGATTCAAAACTGTATACAAAGTGAGTCTTCTAAATCACAAACAAATAATTATACCAGAGTGAAACTTTTCGACTCTACTGAATGTGACTTTAAAACTACAATACACAATAAGTCTTCTAAATCAGCGTTTCCTAACCTTTTTTGATCCGCGGACCGGTAAAGGTTGTGAAATATCTCGCGGACAGGTGGTTCTTATTTTAACAAACAAAAGGATTATGTTTTAAATAAGAATTGTTTTTAACGCGGGCAAAAAATTTCCTGCGGACCGATCAAAATTCTCTGAGGACTGATGCCGGTCCGCCGATTTAAAATAGCTGTACTATGTAGTATGGTATTATGAATTGCAACGACATAATTGTTTTTTCACTCGCTTCAGATTCAGAGCGATTGACGCAAGTAGGAAGCTACATTCAACCATTCGGCCTTCCACATATTTCAGGAATAACCGGTTCAATGTCAGTAATTTTGAGATTAATAATGCCTCAGAATATATTAGTTTCTAATTATTCTTATTTCTGATTATTAGATTATTCTTATTGCCATCATTTATATGAGACAGTTGCCTGTACTCATCCATTTCAAAAGATTATTTTGAAATTATAAATAATTTTACTTAACTATAAATACATTTTTTTCAGTTTTGTTTCTTTTTTATTTTTCAAATGTGCTTAGGTTAGAAAAAAATAGAGGGAGGTCTAAGTCCCTTATGATTTTAATTTCCTTCATTTTAATTTGTTGTAATGTGAAACTACTCATGCATATGTTGTTACGAATATTGATACGCCACTGGAATTGTCTTTTTGATATTTCAAACCGTGAATCATAACAATAACGTTTTCTTTCTCAAAGAACCGTAAGAACATTTCACTTAAAACCTCGAATAGATGTGAATTTCTAAAACGAATTTTCTCCAATATGGTTTGGATTGTATTTGTGATTTGCTTTACTTTGTTCATGATTTTGAGAAAATTATATATAACTATTTTATATAACTGAAAACAACTATATGTTGTTATGATATCCAAATAACGTGGCTGTCCATAGGAATAAATAATATCAGTTGAAATAGGCTTTATAACCAAAATACATAACCATGAATCAAATGTGCGAGCGCTGAAAATTGATACAAATGTGTAATAAGCTTTCACTTGGCTCTTAACGGTAGCAGTTTAATACGTACTTGTATCAGAATGTAGTTAATTTTATACAAGAATAATTTTAATTGAAATAAATTCTAAATGAATACAAATATGTAGTAGGCTTTTAGTGGTAGAATTAACTCAAATTGCATACGGATTTGTATTGGAGCGTGCGAAGATGTAAACAAATACATAAATGTGTGATGTTATCTTTAAGAACAAGAACAGAGTTTATAAGTTCCGCCATTTCCATATTTTATAAGCGTTCAGTGACTTACATAAATATGTAGTAGGGAGGCTTTAACTAAAAACCTTTTCAGATTTTATTTATATTGCTGGAGATATTCCTATTTTTGAAATGTTTTTGACTTTTACTTTCTTTCAATACATGTGATATGACATGCCCAGATTAAATATTTTTGGATTTACTGAAATACTTTTTAGACATTCATATTTATACGGAAAGTCCCATGTTTACAATTAACTGCATGAAACAAAGCTCAAAAATTTGATCAACTTTCTAATAGTTCAAAAATAAACTGCTGGACAAATTAAAATAGTATACATTACCTGTATGCAAATACTGGTCAAGATGTTTCTTAAACCCAGCACTTTTAATGACCAGCTCTTAGCGTAGATGGTCGTAGCAACGTTCTCTTGCTTCGTACTTCTAATGCTTCTGTATGGTCAATGTACTCGCGGTAGATGCGTCTATTAGCATACAACATTACTTATTGACGTCTTACCGCTTAACTTATGACTTCTGACACTGACTTTCTTCCATGTTCTACAGTGAGGCATTTGTATAATGCAATAATGAGGATATAAGCCAAAGTAATCCTTACTAATGCCTCCTATCTCACTGTAAGTCACCTATAGATCAATGTATGTTTTTAGGTGTCAATGTTTTTAAATATCATATTATTAAAACAACAATCTTTACGAGCTGCGTCGTTAACATTAGCATGTCCTCGTTTAAATTCTGCAAATAAATTATTGCATCTGATGATTCCTAAAACCCTATAAAGCTGAGATTCCCAAAAGCCAGACAAAATCTGTCAATCCAATGTTCTTGAATTAAGACGCATTTAAAACTGCTTAGAAATGCAATATCTGTTCGTTGAGCCACTCAGTATGAGATTTGGAATAAGCAGTCAGTTCACTTCAGTGATGACCAATTTTTTTTGAGTGTCAAGGAGCAACACACGACCAGATTTTAAAAGGTTTGATACAATATTCGCGGGATCAACATCATAACCAATCTAAATAACATCAAAATATTAATAATATCCATTGTGATCAACATTACCATTTTGGAAACTAATAAACACATAGATGGATATTCATTCCAACTGGAAACCACACAAATGTATATTGCGATTATCAAGCTACACATCGATATTTTTTAATAGTAACTAATATGAGACCACATATAGATGAACAGCTCCATAAGTGTTCAGATTGCGATTATTAAACTACACATAGATCTTCATTAACCGCTTTATATTCAAAAACGACTGGGAAACATCATTGGTTTTTTTTTTATCAAAATACCATTGATGTGTTCCAGACGTCTTCAAGCTTTCGTTGTAAATATTCGCTTATAGAGGAATTAAAATAGTGACTTGAGTAGAAAAGCAACTAGTTCCATTTTTCAGCTTGTTGCTTAATTTATTGAACATAAAATCAGTGTTAAATTTAACATAATTCTCGTATATTACTTTCTGTATTTTAAGTACTAGCATTGAATTATAAGTATGTATGGTTATTGATAATTTAATACGATAATATATTAAAGCCAATAAAATCTTGTCTGAGTATTAAATATATGAGAACTAATAATACGCATTATTTTAGAACAGATTTAGGCGGTGACTGTTTAGCTTTCTTTAGTAAAACAAAAAAATTTAGTTAATAGAAAGTTATATAACAATTCTGGGACATTTAATTTATTTTGTGGTACATGCGGAAATTGTGCAATGCAATCAAAATTATTGTAGGCGCATATTCTATTTAGTACCTTTCATTTATTGGGCAAACAGAGCAATAAAGCCAAATAACTATTTTTGGCATTTTCACTTTTAACATTCTTGGTTTTATTATATATACAATTAAGAACGGGCATGATTTTCATAAATGCTTCTTGCAGATTCGTAAATTTCAAAAAAAAATTACAAAAAGATATGCTTTGATATGACAAAGTAATCAATTTTATCTTTTTGAAGATAAAAGTGTATCAATTTCATATCTCTCTAGATAGTTGTTAACGAAATTTAGTAAATGAATTTCGTTTCTAGACTTTTAACATTTAGCTTTCATCTGGAATGTATGTCATCTGTCCATCTTTTGGATAGTCTCTCTCGCTAATCTTTCTAGTGTCCAGTAATGTTATATCGAATATTCTTTTTCATTAACAACTTTATCTGTCGTTCTCTTTGTCCAATCCGTCACATTGGGACATTTCAAAGCCGGCGAGGTCACTAATAGCTGGATCATTGATAGCTAGGACTCTTTGTAATTTCGCTTCATCTTTTAATGAGTGTAAAAATCTCGAAATGAGCAAAGATCGGTATGATACATTCATCAAAAACCTTTGACTTTAAAGATTTTCGCATATCTTTGTTAATATGTTAATTACAATATTAACAATAACTCTAGAAACAATTTTAATTAATAACTGGCCTTCCGTAATTATGATTTCTTTTATCATTTTCATGGAAGTCAATCAGCAAACAATTTACTTATATTCTTTTTTGTGAGCATAATTTTTGTCCGTTGAACTGTTTTCTGACGTTGTACATTATTGTAATCTCTAATATCTTTAGTACATAGGTCCTTTATCACCTGTTTTTCTAACTGCTTCAGTTCTATAAATGTTATTGTGTCTCTACTAAATTGACGCCAAATTCGGATTTAGTTTCTTTTCTCGTTTTGTGAACGATTTCTTTCTGAATCTTCTTGTAGATTTTCTATTGTTCTTTACAGAAATATCCACATCTATGTACAACTTCTGATCTTTTCGTGGGCTTATTCGCCTCGTCAGTTTGTAACGTACTGTTCATATGTACTAAATCTTTATTTATGATTTGAGATTTCAGACGATGTTGAACCTTGAAGATACCGTGATATCATTCAAGGTTCCGCTCAGAACTCAAGAAACATATGCCTTACAGTAAAAAGGACAAAAAAATTTAATCAAGCATTTAATTATCTTTATTAATTCGTAGTGAGCTTAAATAAAATTACCTTGTTAATATTAAGTATTAGGAAATCACAATGTTTGATCCAATGTTTCTAGTAAGCAATCTTTGAAAGACTAACATTTTGTAATACATAATATTAAATTCGTGATGACTATGAATTTTTTGTCACATTTTATTAAACATCCATCAGTAAAATTCAAATTTAATCAGTAAATTTTCTTTAAAAATTTTCAATTTATATCTAATTAAGAAGAAATCTTAAATATAATGGATTTTCTATTACAATGTTTATGTAACTTTATATTATGTAACATATATTTAAATAATCTATTTTTGGGAATATTGTCTGAGTTTTTTTTATCAAACTATTTATTACATCAATAATAATTGTAAAATGTACGTTGTAAAATATGAACATCATGACGAACGTAAATAACATAATAATAATAATATCCACTGTGATCAACATAACCATCTTGGAACTAATAAATTTACATAGGTGGATATTCATTCCAACCGGAAACCCCATAAACGTTCAGATTGCGATTATCCAACTACACATTGATCTTTTTTAATAGTACTTAACATGAGAAAACATTTAGAGAACAGTCCCATAAGTGTTCAGATTGCGATTATTAAACTACACATAGATCTTCATCAATATTTGAGAACAAGCTATGGCATCAAGTACTTTAGCTCTCATTTAATTATTTTTAATAATAACTGTGTTTTGTATTTTTAATTAAATAAAAAATAATATATATCTTAAATATATTTCTTACCATTTTATTTACAATAAAATCTATATCTCATATTGTTTATAGTAGCATCGTTTCCAAATGTTCACTATTCATTTTAAAATTCAACTCATTTTAATTATATGAAAGAACCAAAACCTTTTTAAAAATTTCCTAGGAGAGACCTGTAAAAGAATTGCATATATAAGCGACTATATGGGTATATTTTATCATATATCCAGATACAAGATATAGGTTACCTCCAAAAATCAAATCAAAAAGATTGATATTCATGAACGTGCAACTCAAGAACGTAGAACAATTACGATTTATTAGAATCGAAATCATCATCGATTTGCATCTGGCGCGGTATGCATCCGAGTGCGGTTTGCCAATCGGCGCGGCATGCTAGTAGTGAAGTACAGTTCCTTAAAGAAAATGTTATCGCGGTATTTATTATACCGCGGCATTTGTTATACAGTTCGTATCTGCCACCTCTAAGGCCATTATATTCTTACGGTAGACAAGCGTGTTTAAGACACCATCTTGGCATGCAAATTGTTTATGACACCATCTTGGCGTGCAAATTATTATTATTAAAAATCAGTGGCTCAACAGCTTAGAGGAGCCTAGACCGGTCGGCTAAGATGCCACCAGTGTCTAGCAGCTGGTGGATAGAGGGGTGATGTGGTCAGCAACACGCATCTCTCAACCTGTTAAGATGCCAACTTTTTTAACCAGATCCGCTACTAGTCGGTCAATTAGCTACCCATTTGTCCTCACTAGGCTAGGTGAACCCCGTTCCAGATCCATTTCCCTCGTAAAATAAATTAATAGGCTATCACCATAATTAGTATTAGGCCTTTTTATTATTTTAGGGATAGTAGGCCTACTATTGTTAGTATGCCATAAGAGGACCAAATGAATAAATATATTGAACTTACTGATTTCAATCTCTTTCGCAGCGTTGCTTCATGTACTCCCACTAATTTCGCTGTAGCTCCCACATTACTGCCTGTTGCAATTTTTTCTTGAGCTGTGGTCAATTGCTCTTGAGTGAACAACTGTCTATCATTTTTACGTTAATATTTTGATGACATGGTATTTGGAATGAAGCAAACTCATTGAAGGCACAATCTCATATGATGTGTCCTAAGAGTACGCATCAAAGAACCCAGTGCGTACTCTTACGACATCGGGCCATTTGGATATCTTAATATCGAAACTACTTCATGCATTAAATAAATTTGACAATAAATATGAACTATTTTATTATTTCTTTGTAATAATAAAATATAAATAATAGAATTTAAAAAATTAACATTTAAATTTAAAACAATATACTACTTTGAGAAAAATATAAGAACAAAATAGTATTAACACCACAATATCAACATACCTCCTCTCTTCGTGAAAGAATCTCGACTGTTACGTGCTAACGGGATTCGGCTGGTTAAGAAGCACATCCCCTACTTGCGACAGATGCTGAAATCGATCGGTTAAAAATTGAAGCTCAATGTTTACTCTTGAGCAGTGCGTACTCTTGGACACTCTTATCCTATAATAAAAATTCGGGAAAAACTGGTTGGTAAGCGCATCACTTTAGAACGGCTCGATCGATTTGCCTAATTCCTTTTTAAAAATGTTCCTACCACTCCGAATACGGTTTATGGAGAAAGAAAATTTGAAAAAGATGCCCGGAAAATCGGAAAATTAAATGTGGAATGAATATATAAATAAGAATGAAATTGATAAGCGCATCATTTGAAAACGACTGGATCGATTTGGCAAATTTCTTTTTAAAAATGTTTCTAACACTCCGAATACGGTTCTTAGGGAAAGAAAAATTGGAAAAATTGCCCGAAAAAAAAAAATGGAAAATTAAATGTGCAATAATCTATATAATAAGAATGAATTGCTGTTTGTTGGTACGCGCATAGCTTGAGAACGGCTGAATCGATTTGGCTAATTTCTTTTTTAAACGTTCATAACAGTCCGTGTAGGGTTCTTATGGAAAGCAAAATTAGAAAAGTTGCCCAAAAAATGGTAAATTTCGGGAAAAACTGGTTGATAAGCGCATCACTTTAGAACGGCTCGATCGATTTGGCTAATTTCTTTTTAAAAATGTTCCTACCACTCCGAATACGGTTTTTGGGAAAGAAAATTTGAAAAAGTTGCCTGGAAAATTGGAAAATTAAATGTGGAATGAATATATAGCTCCCTTCCATTACGTATCTCCTCATTTATAATGTAATTAATTGCTACTATATTATCCATTGTCTCTCTACCTCTAACAAATCTCGTCTGGTTTTTTGATAAAACTTTCCTTTCCCTCATCTGTCCCTCTAGTTTCCTGTTTATCACTGTTGTATATAATCTGTATACCCCATTCATAATCGTAGCACCACTGTAATGACTTACATTCATTTCCTCTTTTATATACCGGAAGGATCTCTCCATTTCTCCAATCCTCTGGAATGCACCCTGTATCCATCCATACTGCATTCAAACATCTAGTTAACGTTATCGCCTCATCTTCATTCAAGCACTTCCATATTCCTACCGGCACCTTGTCTGGTCCTGGAGCTCCCACTTCCTTTATTCCACCTATTTTTTCCCTTACTTGCTCTACTTTAATTACCATATTTATACATTCAGACCCCATGCCTACTTTTCTCTCCACCACACTTGTTCCCCTATTCCATCCTCTATTAGATTCTATTTGCACTTTTTCCCAATGTTGCAAACTCCTATATTTTCTCTCATCCCTTTAGTATTTACCACATTCCTATTCCTCAAATATTTCCATACTTCACCCTCCGTTCTTAGACTATTTATCACATTTGTTTTTCATTCTCTCTTTCCACCATACACTTTCTTCCCTCTTTTCTCCATTCATTCTTCACCCTCATATATACCATCCAGTGTTCTTCCACTGATCTAACTGTCTTGCTGTCAATGCTTCTTTAACGTTCTTTTTTCTCCTCGCATTTTTTATCATATACACAATTTTCTACCGTTTCTTTTTTCTGTGCACCATTATACCTCCTACTAATTCACTCCGCATTATTTCTCATGCCTTCCTCTTCTTGCCACTCTATTTCTTTCATCCTCTTTATTAATCTTATTTTCTCTGCCTTATTCTATTTAATTGAATTTTCTTCCACAATCTCAGACCCTTCTCCTACTCCCCTTATACGTATTGTATAATTATTTACCCTCCATACTGCCTATAAAGGAAAATGGTCCGACTTTATCTTCTCCTCCACCTTCAAATATTCCATTGTTTTCTGTGCTTTATCATTCTTAATAATATAATCGATTACTGATCCCCTCTATGCCCCCTAAAAGTAAATCCACCCTCACAGTCACCTTCCACACGTCCATTTGCTATATACATTTCCTCCTTCTCCATCCACTCTAGTAATAATTCGTACATATAACAAAGTAGTTTTTAACAGTGAAAAAGTTTCTCCTGAATCGAAAAAAATATTGGTTCAGTTCCGGTTTCGTTCCGGTTTTTTCGGTTTTCGGTTCGGTTACGGTCCGAGTCCCTGCCGAGAACGGTACTTTATAGCGGAATCTGTATGGAACGAAACGATTCGTCGCGTTTCGAGTATGGAACCAGAATTTCGATTAATATATGCTACTAGATTCGGTACATCCCATCCGCATATCATATACTGTTAAATCTTCAGAAGTCTATCAAATTACACAAATTGCACTAAAAATAAATTCAACGATTATTTCTAAAATCGCACATAAAAAATTTATTAAATTTATAATTCTAGGGCCCAATGGGCGGCGTCAGTAAAGAAATGTATTTAATACTTTATTGCTTTTTAAATAGTCCCCTTAACACTCTATGCATTTTTTTCATGCGAATAAACTAATCATCAAAGCATTTTTTCCACTCAGAAGATGGTACACTTGAAATTACATTTTGAAACGCTTCTACTGCAAGCAACCAAAACACTAACGTACATAATGCAGAATCTGACAATGACTCCGACTACATTACTACTACAAGCGTCAATGAAAGAGAAACACCAGACTCTACGTCAGCAGCAGACCAAGAAAGTGCAAAGTCATCTATTAGCAAACCGCTTCCTATTGATATAAATTCATCAACACCTTTGACCATCAACCAACGTCGACCAACACCTTATTTTTCTAAAATCGGATGAGTAGTTATATTGATACAACTAATCGGATTAAAATGACATTTAAAACATCTTCTTTTATAGCAAATAACTGTTTATTTCCTATATTATTATTGATTTATATTTTCTCTGCATTTCTTGTTTTAAATAAATATTTATTTATCTAAAAATCGGATGAGTAGTCACCTAGAAATGAATATATCTGATTAAAGTCACCTTTAGATTATCTAGTTCTAGTCATATAGATACAATTACTCTAATTAAATCATCTGGTTTTAAAGAAAATGAGGACTTACTTGGATATAGTTAAGACACTATTTAGCTTCAAATCGATCAGGTCACTTGGGTCAGATATGCTGTACAGAGAGGGGGAGGGGGGGGGGCCTGGTTCGGTGTAGAGGGTACTTACTGTTTGAATACTCACCTTTGTGGAAAGTTTTAAATAATCTGGTTTAAAAGCAAATGAGAACTTAATTATATGTAAATTATATTTCTTTGCCTATTATAAAGAAATCTTTATTTGACTAATGTACACGATATTGTGTCGAAAGAGTGCAGTATACTAAATTCAAAAAAATCTGCTATAAGACATTATAGACACATGAAACCAGTCATACTATGGCATCATCTAAGAAGTGACTTGAAAAACAGGCTCTCTACTTGGAACGACACCATTTCAGAATATAATATTCACAAGGATCAATAACTGTATCGAATATGTTGAATGATTCGAAATTGGACCATCTTGCACATGAAAACATTATTGTAACCTACGTGAAAGGTTATCAAAAATTTCAATGACTATAAGTGTTGATAGAACATGAGAAAGAAACGCTTGGAAGAGATGTTCGTGTCATAAATCTGATGCAATATACTGATTGTCCACGATTAGTGAAATTATGTTCACCGCTATGTCCACATCATGAAAATGACCACTTTATCTAGATAGATAGATAAAACCTTTATTGGCATACAAAGACTAAAACAATCATTCTTACAAAAAATGGATAATAAACAATACAAAAATTATACATATCTTAACACTAAATTTCATTGGCAGAAGGCAAGGCTTTTATTTATCTCTTC
>WYDF02057688.1:0-39591 GCA_009867245.2 Adranes taylori
GTCCACTTAATTTGCTGTAATATACTCTCATCGGAGATAATATTAGATTATATTTTGTGTATAAAACACATATTAGTACTTTTGGAAGTGTGTCGAGATTTAAATAATTTAATATTATATTATAGCTAATAACAAGTACCATGGAATAAGTAATCAATAGATAGATAGAATAGAATAATATTTATTCATGCAATAAATAACATCAATGTTTTATATACTTCAATAAGGAATATACTTAATAACTACGCCATAATACATGCATATGCATTTAAATCAATAATTGCAATAAAATCGTACGAAATAGTCTATTCAAAACGCAGGTAATATTGGCTATTGCATATTGTCAAAATTCAAAGCAATCTAAACAGTAATTTAATAATGTTACATTTCTATTTATTCGCTGTATGCTGCATTTGACATAATGCATTGCACCAGCTGTATGTAATATATTTGGACGAAATAGCACCTTACACATTGAGATGAACTATTGAAAGTGTTTATGGACGTTGTTAAGGTGTTAAGCTTTGATTGTTAAAGTCCACTTTCAATTAAGATCACTGTAGAAACAACTTTGGCCATCTTTAGGGTGGTCCAACGCTTTAGACAAAGAACGCAGTAGAAGTTTATATGAGGCGAACTTTGATTGTTAAAGTCCCTTGCTTCATTGGTTAGATATAAAACACTTTAATAGTTCATCTCTATTTGTATATTCAACATCTTAAAATACGCAAATTTACTTACACTTTGCGTTCAAGAGGGAAATTATAATAATTTGTTTACAGAGGCATATATAGCGTAAAAATGAAGTCACTCTAAAAAAGAAAAATTTTTGAAAAATTTGAAAAAATTAATAAAAAATTTTGATACCATCAGCGAACTTAAAATTATTAACGCCTATTTTTAGAAGCTAGATCATAATAAATTTATTAAATAAAAATGTGAAATGTGACCACCTCGAACAAAATAGAAATTCTTTACGAATAGATATTTAATTTATAGGTATTAATCGTGAGCTTGCGCGAACATGAGATGACATCAGTTACACGCCAAGATGAATCGTCTAAAAGTGTACGATTTACTATTGGAAAAAATTCTGTCAAATTACCACAAGAACGTAAAGGTACCAATGTTAAATTTTAGTTTTTGTGTATATATGAATGCAAAGGATAGTTCATGTTTATACATTTTTATTCTTTCATATACCATATAGGTATGGTATATGAAAGATATAGGATTAATGTTTTGACATTTTTTTCTATTTCAGCTTAGTACGTCTCTTGTATTGAAATGACTGCAAACCGTTAATACATAATTCAAGGGGGGGGGATCATAAAGAACAATAAAAGTTTTATTTAAATTGTTTCTTGCTCAAAAAATTAAGTGAAGGGTCGATTTTTCGGTATCTGTTAGGATGTACGTACGTACGTCTGTATGTTCAGAATTTTTCCTTCCCTATGGGACCGATCTGGATGAAATTTGGTAGACAGAACGGTTTTTTTTTTCATTTTATAACTCCAATATTGCGGACAGGAGCAATTTTTTTTGTTGAGGAATTTCGTATTCAAACTAGGAGATTGAAATTTTGCACCTTGTATTATGCGTCGAATAAAAAAGTCCCATGTTGCCAAGTTGTATAGGAAGCGGTGTTGCCACGCTTGAAGCTTAACAAACTTTTTGAAACATGGGACGTTCGAATAAACTTTATTGTATAGGCTACATAAAGGCCCGTCGATTTTGTTTGAAACATTTTTTTCCAAAATCACCATTTAACATATATACATGCTGTTTTTTGTTTTGCTAATTTTAGGGTCCATTTTCTTGAAAAGTTCCGCAAATTTTTTTTTAATTTGTATCGGAAGCTCCTTTAATACTTAACCTATTAAGCGAGTCTAAAAAATCTCGCACGTCATAGCACCGGAGTAATTTGACCTATATTTTCTTATATTTTGGTAGCTCTTGTGATTTTCTTTACAATAATACCACGTATGATGGGTCTAACTCTTATGATTTCAAAAATATTACCCTTAATAACTTAAAATTTTGCAACTTGTCGCCATGACAACAGGCGTTCAACAATCATATTATATACATGTAAGACAAACGTTATAGCTCATATATGCAAAATTACAGGAAAGATTATTTTACGTTGTATGAGACATATAAACTGCTTTCGCAATTAAATAAATGTTATCAGGGGCGGGTACACATTATAATTTTTGGAGGGGCTCGAAATGATTGTTTTATTGAGAAATTCAGTTTTAAAATTAGAAGACTGAAATTTCGCTCGCATCTAGTATATTGTATTATGCATCGAATGAAAGTAATGCCATCCCCGCAAATGTATAGTGCGCTATGTTGCCACATTAAATATTTTACAAACTTTTTGATATATTTCAGGAACTATAAATGATAGGACACTTGAATAAACTTTATTCTATAGGCTACCAAAAGTTCGTTCAATTTTATTTGAAACTTTTTTTTCTAAAATAACAAACTAAGATATATCCAGGGTGTTTTGTTTGTAAAGTTTGCGGTCGACTTACTTGATACCGGCTATTGTACTACATTAAATATCTCGGTTCTTATGAAAGTTGAAAAAATAAAACATGGGGAACAAGTGTAAGACCCAGGGACCACAATTTTACGCAAAGCGGACAAGGAGAAAGAGTGACTCAAAAGCGGTAGTGGGAGAAAATGATGGGAGTCAAAAACGGCAGGAGACCTCGCCAAAGCGGACAAATTCATAAGATCAATGCAGTCTTTTAGAAAGACTGCTCTTTTAGAAATTACCCGATAAGCGAGTTAAGAGGGGTCGTAGGCCATGCCAAATCGGACAGCGCAGCGCAGCTGTCCGCGCCGCTGGCATAGACGAGGAAAATGTGCCGTAGGCAAATATGAGTACCGGGGGATTAATGGGTTAGACTAATGTTATTTAGTTTACCCTTAACACTATTGTGATAATTGAATTTAATAGACGACTTAGAAGGTGACAGTCAAAACTAAAAGGTTCAACTTTTGCTTTATGCAAGATGTAACAAAACGTAAGACTTCCAGTATATGAAAGATGGGGTGGCGATCACGTCCACGAATTTTATTATCTTTTTTAGGAAGTACACACAAAAACGCAAATATATTGGACATCGATAACAAATCTCAAAGTGAAAATCGAAGCAAGCAGAGTGTTATGGAGAAGCAGGTAATATGTTTAATACTTTTTTATGCTTAGGCAGGGCCAAGTCTCATAAGCACTATTATTATTATTTATTAATTATATCCTTATTATATTACCTATTATTATTATATATATACCAGGAATGAGCAACCTTTTTTTACAATGGGCCAGCTACAAATTTAATCATGTTGCGCGGGCCGCATGTAAGAAACTTATGATAATACAAACATTGAATGATAAACTCAAATCATCTCTATTAACAAAATAAACCTAGTATAAAAAATTACAGAAATAGAACACTCATTAATAGAAATAGAACGCTACTAAAAAAACGTCGGAAGATATATGTGTAAAAAGATTATTTAATAAGAAGTTTAGGGTTGTGTTTTTGCCATTACTTGGTCTTTATTTACAAATATAAACGATACACTATACAGCGAAAAACGGACTATGCATCGAAAAGGCGTACGTTCTGATTTTCTTTCGCGACAGTGTCCCGATTCCTATTGTTCCGTGCGCTATTAGCAGAATTTATATAGATTCCTGTATAGATTCCTGTGCAGAGTGTCCCGATTCCTATTACGTCCTGTAAGGGCCTTACTGAGCAAAATTCAATGATTCATTTGGCATCCGTGGAAGAGCGTTTACCTTTCTAACCCGAAATTGGAAATTACCTTTCTAACCCGAAATTGGTTTTTAAGTTATATATTCATATTTTCATTATGTACATTTACAACACTTACGAAATAGATACAGCTTATTATAAGTAAATCAGAACTATAAAAGCGCTACTCCATTATGGCTTGTGAAAACTGATTTAACTCTGCAAACTAAATGCCCCTTTTACAATATTAAATTGCACGTAGCATTCTAACCGTTTTCATTGCAGAAAATAATTGTTCGCAAACATAGGTGCTTCCAAGAAGTGTCATTATCTGCTTTGCATGTGCGCCTAGTGGTGTGAATTTTTCTAATTTCATGTAATTTTGATAGAAATTATGTATGTTAATATTATGCATTTTATTTGTTAAATCCGTGTCGTTTTCTAAATCTATTAATTCCATTTGTAACTCATCCGGAACTGTTTACATGTTTACATTAAATGGCGAAGAATACATGTTTAAACTAAGAACGGTTTTTCTTTGCTCTGAATATTTTAAATCGCAATTACGTTATTAATTTTAATAAATGCTGGTCATATTTTCGAGTTTCTGAAGTAGTTCCTTTTCTTAAGTGTGGAAAATGTGACTTGTTTGATAACAGTTTTGCTGTTTTGAGTTTGCTTCCAAAAGCATTAATTTTATCAAACATGTTATGAATAAACTGACTTTTTCCTTGAAGTTCCATGTTTAAGTCATTCAAATGCTGAGGTGTATCGACGAGAAAGTCAAAATCACACATCCATTGTTTATCTTCGAATTGGGGAAACGGATATTCTTTCATTTACAGAAACAATTGAATATAATTTTTTAAGTTATATATTCTTTTTAGTATAACACCTCTACTCAACAAACGCACTCTGTGTTGTAAATTGCATCACCATATTCGCTTACCATATCTTTTAAACATTCTTTAAATTGACGGTGATTTAACGCTCAAGATAAAAAAATTAATAAGTTTTATTACAGGGGTGGTTACTTTGGGCATATTCAAAATTTCTGCGCGAATATTCTGTTGGTGAATTATGCAATGGTTAACAAATATTTCTCTCTGTTAAGTTTATAATATAATTATATAACGTTCCCGCGACTTCTACACGCATGTGACTTCTCAGACATTGCTTGTGCTCCATCGGTTGATTTGCCGACAATTTTATCCAATGAAATTGATAAGTTATCCAACATCGATTTAGTTCATTGTAAAGGACTGTACATGTTGTAGTTTCTTTCATTGAAATTAATGAACCTAGTTCTTTGGTTATATTACAATTCAAATCGATTCTTCTTACAAATATCGCTGGTTGTGATTTCTCACTGATCCCCCTCCAAAATTTGGAAGACACTTTGACTCAACTCCGCCTGCCGATGCAGCGATTGCGGCACATATGTGTAGCGTTAAACGAAGCCGCTTGGCGTAACATTTCCTATTAAGAAATGTTGATCATTAATTTTTGGAAATGATCAGTGCCTATCTATGACGTTGGTATCATTTCCAAAAATTAAGTTAATATGCCTAGGTTACAATGAGGCTGCGGGAAGCTGTAGGAATTTTCAAAAGCCAAAATGTAAAATCTTTGAAGGGCCGCACGAGAAAGTGAGACGGGCCGCGGGTTGCTCATTCCTGATATACGAGTATACCCTTCTTATACACCTGTTATTTTATTGAATATAATGACATCTGCCTTATAATTTTTTTTTCTTGCGGCTCTGAATAGTACCAGGTAAAATGTATTTTAGCACTAAAATATAACGTAAGATGTTTTGTAATATGGTATTCCTAGGAAATATACGAGGCTTGTTCCTTTTTTTCCTGAGTATCTTAAATTAAAACGAACAATTTAGTTATCAAATCGATTTATGTATAATTTTTCAAAGATAGTCAACGCATTTGTACTTCCATTCAATTAATTGCCAAAATATTTATTGCAAACATTTGGCGTTAATTGTTTTATTTCGTAACAAAACAATGAAACATTGTTTCAATTATTCTGATTCTCCAGCCTCTGTAAAACGGAAACTCCAAAATGAGAAATTATTAGGTGACAGGTCTGAACTATACGGCGGATAATCCATTATTTCAATATTTTGGAGAATCAAATATGTAACCGTTAGACGAAAAACGATTACTTTGAAATTAGACATAAGAAACTGTATTGTGCCAAATACAAAATGTGTTTACACTCGTGAAATAGCAAATTCTAACTCGCAATTGCAACGCATTAAATAATTTATAACCTATGTAATTTACCCCATTTTGGATTCTCTTTAGTCTACAACAGGGAATATGTAGATCTTGAAGTTGCCGGGCATTGTGGCTATGTATATCATTATTCAATATTAATGTTCCTCCATCGAATTTTATATCGATGGTGGAACATTAATATTCTCTATTAATGTTCCTCCATTTATATATTTCAGGCATTTCCGGATATAAACATAGGCAAGGTTAATACTTTAAGTCTCTTGAAACTAGGGGAACAGTTTTCTCTATAACTAATACTCGCGAATAATCTGACTGCTTTGCGCTCCTTTTCAAAAATCTCAGCCATATGTTGTGAATGTCCCCATGCCAGTAAACAGTAAGTCATCACGGAATGACAAATGCGGATCTAACATAATACCCAAAAACCTTACGCAATCATCATCATCCATATTATATAAACTGAACAATATTCCTGTTGTCTTTGTTGCATTTAATGTGTCCATTTTGGGCAAACCACTCCTTTGCCTTGGTATGGGTGTTTTATAGAAATTGCTCCGATGCTTGAACAGAGGTACAATTCCTCAAAAGTATAACATCATCCGCATATAAAATTATGTTAAGTTCTCCTTATTTAGGGATAAATCATTTAAAAAAATTATGAAAAGAAATGGTCCTAAAACAGATACCTGTGGAACACAATGTTGCAAGTATGCCAACTCAGACAAATAGTTTTCAACTCAGTCTGAGTATGCCAACTCAGACTCAGACGGACTCTGATGCCTGTCGCCCCCAAATACGAAGACATTAGGATCAAACAATCCTCATTGCACCCGTATTTTCTACGGGTGCAATGAGGATAGGTATTAGTAATGCATTTCGCTTAGGTATTAGTAATGTATACGGGACATAGTCAAAGGCTTCATTCAGTCAAGTAACAAAAAACGACTGGTGCTTGTAATTTATCATTGAAAGCGTCATTTACATGTATAATAAAATCTGTGACAGCCATAGAAGTTGATTTATCTTTTCTGAGGTCAAAGCATCAAAAACTCATAAATCTTAGTTTTTTATGTAAATTTCAAATACTCTGGAGAAAACAAGGATTTGAGAGATCGGTTTGTAATTTCCTATAACGTTTATATCTCTTCCATAATGTTTGTATTTCCTATAACGTTTGTATCTCTTCCTTTATGGATGGGGATCACGCACGAGAGTGTGAATACATCAGGATAAGTATTTGATTTAATGCATGTGTTTGTAAGTTTAGACAGAGGTATTAGGAGTGGTTCTTTAACAGCTTTCAAGAGACTAGCACTAATTTCATATACATCTCTACCTTGGTTTGCTTCCATAGAACTTGTGGTATCATATATCTCATTATAAGTACCCTTTTTTAATTCAAATTTTGAATTTTGTTTAAATCAGGTATTTCACTTATTTTACTCAGGTTATTTAATCAGGTTATTTTACTTAAATCATGTAAATCATGTGAGGAACAATTTAATACATTGAGCAGTTCACCAGCAATATTTGCTAAATATGTATTAAACGTTGTAGCAGAGATATTATATGTCCATCGACTAGAAGACGATGCTCTATTTGGATTTATGACCTCCCGCGTTTATGACAATTCATCAAGTAAATTTTAGGAATTTTTGATGAAAGAAACATTAGCTTTCCGTTGATCGTAGACAATACTATTACGATATAAGGTTCTATAATCTGTTAATGTCCGCTGCCATCCAAGGACAGAACTGGTCTTCCTCATATCGTTTAGAAAGCTCAAATGATCCGACATAACTTTAATGTAATCATTAAACCAGTGAATTTGATCATTAATACTCCTATTGAAAACAGTTTGAGTGGGAAAACAATCCCGAAAAATCCCCGTTACGTAATAATATGTACAGCAATACTAGTCACATCCTTATCCAACTCACATAGAGAACTCCAATCAGCCGCAGCTAAATTAACATAGAATTTATTTAGGTCTGTAATTTTCCTAATACTGGATGTAGCACCGTGATATACGGCGAGTATACAAATGTTTATGTATCCCCAGGTGATCGGATTAATTTAAATTGTGTATATGAGCAATGTAACAATCCTCGGCCAGATTGATAATAATATTGTCAATATATCTATCATTTCTGGTATGACTACTTATAGTAGGATGCATCCCATAACTTACTAGTAGATTAGACAATTCCTTGAACAGTACACAGCTAGTAAAAAATACAGATTCAAATCCCCAGTTAGGGTAACATATTTGTCACATAATTATAATCATAAATGCATTGTTTTGTCGCTTTATGGTAGCTAAGACACACGACTTGTCACCAAATACTGGATAGCTTTCCTCAAAACATTCGTGACAACTTAAGCCACGTTATTTATGCGATTCTAAAAATTTCTCAATTCGATATTCGCTTTTTCTATTCTACTTTTTTTATATGGATTACTTTAAAATGATTTGTTTTAAAAACATCTAAGTATATTTCATAACTATCACTATAATATATCTTGTAAACAAACAAATATGAAACTTTTCTAACATTTGTTTCAAAATATTATAAAGTTAAATAGGAAAAGAAAATAGTCCTCATAGTTTCTAATTTTATATTCTAATTTTATAATTCTAATTTTATACATGTGGACAAATTTGAGTATTTTCTTACCAATTTTTGCTTTTGGGTTCAATAATAGTGTTCCGTTGTGACAAAATGGCAGGGTGAGTTTTGTACTAGATGACTAATTTTCACAAAAATATAAGTTATTATTTATAGTTAATGGAATTAATTTATAACACTCAGTTAAATCAGGCCAGTTTAACACAAAAATAGTAAAACTCAATATATTCTTTATTCTATATAATCTTGGAAATGATTATTAGCATGCGATGAATTTAAATACAATTCTCTTTGAATGAACTTAGTGACACGAATAAATTCAGACATTAATGTGTTTCAGATTTTCAAACTAGTCAATAAATATGAATATATAAAAACTTACTTTTGTGCAGTAGACATCACGAGCAACACTGTACTATCTTTCAGTTTATGTTTAAACTTGAGTTACTTCATAGAGTTACGCCCAACGTAAGAATTTTCCTGGTCCAATACCTGCTATAAGTTCCACACAAATTTTGCTAAATATATTTAATGTGAATAAAGTATTCTCTAGTACAAGTTATCGCTATATACATCTTATATTTATTTAAAGTCGAAATTTTTTCCGTTTGGCAATACTATCGCTATATAATATAGCCTATTGTCCACTATGGATATATAAATATCCCGTAAAGTAAATCTAAAATAATTGCAAAGTTGAAAAATTAATAACATGTGACAAGTACTTGTTTCGCCATTTTGTGGTCTCATCAGACAAAATTTTCAACCTTTGTGTACTCACTATTTTAATAATTAATTCTTTCTCTACTTAAGGTTACATTGGAAGAGCAAATGATCTGCGGTGCCCTTCAGACGTTGAATGAAGAAGCATGCGAAGATGTGCTTGAAGAAACCGAGGATGTTGGAAACGATATTATTGATCCGGATATTCCCAAAACGGTCGTTATTAATGCCAGTCCTGAGGAAACTAATTCTGATGATATCGAAATGAATAACTATAGGAAGAAATTATCGATTTCGAGCAATAATCCACTGGAATCACCCGTAAAAAGTACTTATAAATCTTGCATGTCTTCCGGTACTAATTCCTCAAATAAAAAAGTTGCTTATATCGATGATCTTACAAAAATTGCTTATGTCGAACCTACGGTTACTGTTTTAGAACCAAATATAACAAAACGTGTTGGAGATGGCAATAAGACATGTTTGTAAATAATAAATTAATCTTCTCTGGAAATGTATCTAAAGTTTTCTATAACTTAAATTAGAATTAGATACATTTTTAGACTCTATACTTATTTTTGTCACAATAAATAACATTTTTGGTTTTATTTGTCGGTGTAGGATTTAAATTTTGACTAAATTGAAATTACTTTAATAGAGTATCCAAAACGAATTATTGTAATGAATTGAAGTTTTATTGGAATATTGAGTTATAACTACATATTTCAACAAACTTCTCCATTTGTGTTGTTTTTCGTTGTTATGTTATAATACATTTTCTAAGAAGCATACGTCCTTCTATTTTAAGACTGCAGGTGGCCTTCCTCGAGAAATTAAATGCTTCCTTTACTAGTTCTCTTTTTCTATATGAATTAATTTTATTAGTGATTAGGAATGCGAATACATATTAGTAAATGTTTCTAGAATTTATTAAACAAGAGTGGGGACAAAAAATCCGTGTAATTTATTGTCTTAAGGAACTTGATTGTATTAAAATTAGTTTCCAATAACCTAATTTTTTCCTTAGAAATACAGTATAATTTAAATAATTGAATTTAGTGACAAACTTTCGCGGCTTTTCACACTTTTGTTTTTAAAATTTTCATCAAATTGAATCTGAAGTTTGCCGCAGTTTCTGTTGAATTTGATCTTTTAATTCTTCATGGGTTTTATCCACGCAATTCCACCATTGTACATATCTCCTTTTAAGTTCGTCCAAGAATGTTTCAGCGATATTCATTGAGAAACATATGTAGCGTTTTCTATAAGTGAAACTCCCAACTCACTGTAGCGTATACACTCCAGCTGGTTTAATGTGCCACAAGTTTTCTATTTAGCACGAGTTTTCTAGTTTTTTTATGATTTCCCTTTGAAACCTTTTACGAAAATTTGTCCCTTTTTGACTATGCCAAGTGAACCACTTGGTTTAAATAGTTTTTCAATACTATTTAAACCAACTACTGCATAAATCCGAAAAATATATATAAGGGATTAAGATAGAATTTCATACCCTTCAGTAATAAAAATTCATACTTTCATAATTTCATACCCTTCAGAATTTCCTACCCTTCAGATGACAGGCAGGTCAAACAAAGCCCAAGCAATGAAGATCAAATCTCAACCTGTTTTAAACAACCTAAAGCCACATTCTTTATTGGTGACGGTAAAACAGGTAAATCAGAAATATCTGGGAATGTTAGAAAAGAAATAATGATGGAGTATTTAATGAAAAGATTCCAAATGATGAAACAAGAAGAGGAAGTTGAAACTTTGACCTCAGTGGTAAATTTGTTATTAAGTATTAAAGATGTAGCATAAGCTCTTTCCATCATTGTTTCATCTTTGCAATTAATGAACGATGAGATTACAAATTTGACGGATATTAAAGAGATGAGCATTGAGATAACTCAGGAAATAAATAAAATGAAATGTGGACTATCTTTCCCATATGAAATTACTGGTGAATTATGTGTTAACGTTGCTAGATGGAGGACTTGATATAATTTCTCAAGATTCTGAGTTAGCTAACCATTCACACCATTTAATAATAGGTCCAGTCCGGCAGAAGGAGTTTATAAGATATTTCGAATCCATGAAACTAACAATTGATATGAAGATATTAGTTTAATCCCGCTTCCAATATTTCGAGAACTTCATGATTCTATGCAAGAATATAGTTTGTGTAATGTTGTCGCTTTAAGGGATGGGTTGATTGGTTGTGTTTTAAGAAGGATAGTATGACGCAATTCGATGTTAGACCCATTTATAGGAGGAATAGAGCTTTTTGAATTACTACTTCACTTCCATCGGGTTTACCAAACTGTCCTCCGATTTGGATTGCAAAAATGTGTTGCATCAATTCTATTTCTAAAAAAGTACCCCTATTGAGAAACATGTTCATTTACATAAAACTTTGATATATACAATTTTTAGTAAATGTCAATCGGATTATTTAATGGTACGGAGAAACTGAATTTAAACAAACTGATAGAAGAATATTTAAGATGTCTGAGTTATACGTTCGAAGTCGTTTAAACGAAACAGATAACTCTCTATATTGGATGACAAAACAGCGCAGTGCTGAGTGTTAAGTGCTGAGATTCAGAGGATCTTCAGTAACTTTTTAGTCTTAGATTACTGGAATTTAGCGTTTACTTCAAGACGAATCATTGTTTTGGAGTATAATTAATCCAAGACTATTATTAAAACGATATTTAATTATTATTTAAAGCAAGGAGATATCAACGGTTACATTTGAACACATTTAGAAGTTCCGTCCAATTTTAGATGATTTTGAGGTCTTCAATTTTGATCTCTAATTTTGAGGTATTGAGTTTGTCAATTTGATGATGTTTTGCATGATAATTTGCAAGGGTGACTTGGCGAAGTATGAATAACGCTTGGAATAAGTTACCTTTATTAAGCGAAATAAAGCGGTTAAATAAATTGGAAATTGAAACTATGCTGCTAATTTACTGTAAATACGGTGTTTGACGGAAATCTACCCTAAGTAAGAAAACTCACAATTTTTGTTTTTTTATCATTTATTTTTCAACATGGTCCTCTTTTAAGGCAATACACTTTTCAAAGCGACTTCCCAACTTCTTCATCTCTTCCGAAAAGTAATTTTGCTCGAGCACTTCAAACTAGTGGGAAGTTTTGGTCATCACTTCATCGTGTTTTACAAAACGGCGTACTCCGAG
The DNA here is from genome assembly GCA_009867245.2 of Adranes taylori. Classification (NCBI taxonomy): domain Eukaryota; kingdom Metazoa; phylum Arthropoda; class Insecta; order Coleoptera; family Staphylinidae; genus Adranes; species Adranes taylori. The sequence goes on from WYDF02057688.1 coordinate 12,591, forward strand.
CTATTTTTAGGTTTGGGAACAGGAAGAAGTTGCAATGGGCTAGATCTGGTGAATACGGTGGGTGGTCTATCAATTCATAGCCTAATTGGTTCAATTTTGTCTGCAGGATGACCGCTCTATGAGCGGGTGTGTTGCCATGATGGAAGGTAATTTTTTTTGCGACCCAAACCAGGGCGTTTTTTCTTCAATTCGACGTCGAAACGGTCCAATAATGCTACGTACTAATCGCCAGTTATGGTGTTACCATTTGACAAGTAATCAATAAGAATAATGCCTTTCGAATCCCAAATAACAGTCACCATTACCTTATAGGCCGATTGGGTTAACTTCGCCTTCTTTGGTGGGTCTGCGCCGGTTTTTGTCCACTGCTTTGACTGTTCCTTCGTCTCCGGCGTCTAAGAATGGGCACACGTTTCATCAACAATGACATACCGACGAAAAAATCCTTCAGATCACGTTTTGTCTTCGCCAAAAGCCATCTCACGTGTGCGTTTTTGGTCGATAGTGAGTAAAAGCGGTACCCATCGTGCGGATATCTTTGTCATATCCAAATGTTTGTGTATGATGACGTGTACACGCTCAGTTGATATGTTTGCATTCTCTGCTACCTCACGGATTTGTAGTCGACGCTTTGCCATAATCATATCATGGATTTTGTTGACGACTTCTGTTGTAGTGACGATATATGAGGGTCCTGGGTGGTCATCATCAAAAAGACTCGTACGACCACGAACAAATTCAGCTTTCGAAAATTTAACTATTGCTAGCGACGGTGCATCGCCATAAACAGCTTCCACTTCGGCTTTGATTTCTTCATTTTTTCCTTTTCTTCTGAAAGAACTTAATCACTGAACACTTTCGACTTTTTCCATTTTTCACAAAACACAAAAGTTGCTTGCTTACGACGGCTGTAAAAACCAAACTAATTGTTCTTTTCGCTTCAAATTTTGATAAACGTCATGTGTGGGATGGGAGATGTCAAAACCAATATGGCGTTCGTTGTCACGTAACGCCATCATCCGAAGGTTAAATTTATGTCAAACCACTCACGTATTAAGAACGTTTTGGAGACCAGTGGAGAATTAGCCAATGCTTGGTTTTCACTGTCCCCAACAATCGCATCATTTCCAATCGTCGTGAAGAATTAAGATGGAGAGAATTTATAAAACAATCTATATTCCTTCCGTAGATGAACCTGGTTTTCCAGTATATTGTTCGAGAATGGTTCTTCTCCTTTTGGTACTTTGAAAAAGTTAATATTATTTCGGAAGCTATTCCGAAGCATTTCAGAAGATATTTCGGATGATATTCTTAATAACTGGTTTTATCTAACAAAAAATTATAGGTAAACCTAAGCTAAATACCTTTCATGTTTCTTATTCATGCAATATTTTCTTTCCGGAAAACTGACGACAAGTTTACCATGTGCATCATTAACCGAAACCCTGCTTCTTTTATGGCATTTTTTCTCGCTTCTACTTCATTCTTTTTATCAGTTGCTACCCCTGGTTCTACTCGCTACCTGTTTGTAAATATTATACACTGTTTGTCTAGTTATTCCCATATAAATGATATGATTCATTAAAATTTTTCTTCAAATTGTGATGTCACTGGTCACACAGCGTCTTTCATTTTCATTCAAGTTTGCTAAATTTTTGACTAAGAACCAAACCAACGCGTACTAGAAACAATAGAAAAATATACGGATTTTTATCCCCAACCCTTACTATTACATGCCGCAGATATAATAATTCTAACGCCTTAGTAACATAAAATTCTAATAATATATAAGACTATAATATATATATAATTTTAAATCGAAAAATAGTTTCCTAATTTTAAATGCTTTTCTGTTGTTTGAATTATATGTCACTGATGAAATAATCGTAACGCCTTATCACAAACTGATCAATGAAATATATTGTTGTAGATAATTATTTAAATAGCTTTGAATGTACCAACTTGATATTGACAATCAAATAATTTATATTCTTTGTAGATAGAATAATTAAGTAAACGCTTTTAACTGTGTTCAATTTCAGGGATGTACCACTGAATATCTATCTATACTATTGATTACTATTCATCTACTTCAAATTCTAGAACATCCATTAGAAGTTGTATAGATGTTTGGTATTTTAGAGTTTGGTATTTTAGAGTTTAGAAATGTTAAAAATTATTAACTATTCTATAAGAACTTATAAAATATTTAGAAATGGAAAAGTATACTTTTTGGATTGTAAAATTGCTTGTCCATGACTATTTTACAATCCAAAGAACCAGGTGCATGAAGTATGTAGTTCATTGAGTTTACTTCATACAAATGCTTCATTTCCAAATTTCCATAAATATATTATAAAAGCAAAACTATAATATACAGACTTATAAATTAAAATTTTTAAATTGCTTGGGTATGAAAGTTATGCTTATTACCAATTGTATTAATTAGCAAATTTTAAGAGATCAAAATTATCGTCTTTAGTGTCCTAAATGGCATTGAAAAGTAACCAATGCAACCAATTTAATAAAAGTATTATATAAAACCATTTTATTGATAAATATAATTATTGAAATAAATATAATCATTTATGTCTGAAAATTTTACTCCACTCGGGAATGGAACCTGACTTTTCGGTTTCCGGTGAGGTGTTTAGGCCACACACTAGTGGGGCATGAATTTCAAAGAATAAATAACCAATGGTTTCACATGTGTTAAATTCTCGTATGATAAATCTACGATATGTATTTATAAACAAGTATTTACAGTTATCGTGAAAGGAGAAATTAATATACAAATAAGATCAAAACAAGACTAGTAGTGGCATCTACCTGATGACACGAAAACCATGTGTTGACAATAATGTTGATAACTGCAAATTCTTGTTTATAAATACATTTCGTAGATTTATCCTACGAGAATTAACACATATAAAATCGTAGATTTAACACGTATAAAATCATTTGTTCTTTGAAATTCTTGCACGCTAGTATAGTGGTCCTAAACACCTGACCGGAAATCGGGCGAGTCGAGTGCGATTCCCGAGTGGGGTAACTAAGACGCAAATGATTATATTAATTTCAATCTTTATATTAATACCAATTAATACACCGAGTGACATACACTCATAAAATATCCATTCTATTTATTGATATTTTTTTAAATCTTTTTTGGGTGGTTTTTGTCTGGAAATTAATCTTACTCGTATTAACTCATCTTTTAAAGTACACCCACAAATGTGTAGCACATGTATTTCAAAATTTCATATTCTTCTGGAACATTCAGCATCATTTCTAACATGTCATATGATGACATCCATTTGAGACATTGAAAACGAAAAATGTCTAAATTAAAGTCCCAGATCCATAGATAAATTAGTAGGTCGCATCTGAGTGCTTTTCGGTAGACTAAAACAATCCTTTGTCATAGATTTGGGTGGCCAGCTTGAAACTTTAGTATATCTCGGAGATATATTAGACCCTAATTCTTCATAATAAATTAAAACATCAATTGTGCATATTTTGAAACATATTGTATACATTAACACTCCAACTATGACGCGCAGGTTTTACCGTTATAATCCTAAATGTTTTATTTTTATAAAGTAAAACATTCCCTGTCTAGTTAAACTTTTAAATTTAATGCCAGACGAACATTCAAGTGGAGCTAAAGTGCTATTTTTTGGAGTCTTCGTTGAATTCGACTATTGTCTCACTGGGTTTCTTAGTGGGGTTTCTAATATACATCCCTTTTTGGTAATTTAAGTGTATCCAATAGAGTTTTTATGTCGTAAACAATCCAATCCCTTTGTAATACATTGTCAGTAGCAACTGTTTTATAAACACTGTCTCATAGCAACTGTCTCATAATCTTCAGGTAGAATGCACTCAGGTTTTTTTCTTTTTGAAGTTTTTCGACCCAGCAGAAACTCGATCAACTGGTAAATACGAGTGCCCAGTTACAGCGAAAAACAGGTCAAGGTTTTTAACATATGAAGGAGCTTCGTGATACAGACACTACATTAAAAGATGGATTATATGCCAAATTTAGTTTTGGCCTCCACATCCATCACAGAATAAACGAACCTTTACAATACCAGTGAAATTCAGATTTTTTAGAAAATGGAAGATTGCAAAACCAGTTGCATTAGATTCTACCGCAAGGTAGAGTTATAAAATACTGTATCCGCTAAAATACCGCAAGGTAGAGTTGTAAAATACTGTCTTATAAAATATTCAGAGTAATAAAATTCTCTCTCCAGTTATAAAATACTGGGTGACAACTTTTTGGCTCTACAATGCAGAATGTATAATATAACACTTGTAATGAGTAAAATGCTTCTGGTATTGTATGTTTTGGGAGTTCTTGCACTTGTGGGAGGTCAAAACATAATGTTAGGAGATTATCATTTTGCTGTTCATTCAGCAACACGTGAAATTGTTTTGCACGCATCTTGTGCACCTTGAAATCACGGGTTGCAGTGTTTTTCGCTTCTAAACAAGATGCTCTTCTCACTTGATATTTCTGCCTGGCGCAGTTGGTGTAGATATCGCTAGATGGTGATCCAAATGGCAAATTGAATTCATTTGAATATATTTTATGAAAATAGCCGTAATTAACTCAATACTGGAATTGTACATTGTATACATATTTAAAATCGTTAAATCGGATGTTAATTATATTCGATTTACATCCTCTGGGATTATTGTCGATTATAATGTTACAATTAGTGGTAAATGAAAGGTTGATTCGTAACGAATAAAAACCAACGTGCTTATCCCGTTCGCAAAGACTGCTATTACTATTGTCTGTGTATTGCTAGGTATTTTATGTTTTAGAATATACGTAATTCTAACTTTAAAGATGTTAAGTGCTTACTCTTTTTCACGAAGCAATAGAGTATCATTTATGCTTAATTGATGCCTAACAATTGCGATTTCAGCATATATTTTAATTTAATTGGCCCATCAGATGTTTTAGGCCTGTATAAAACTACATAGCAGATTTACAGAAAATTAAGCGTTTCCTTCATTGTACAGAGACTGTTACAACTCTGATTTGACTCTATTGGTTGGTGAAAAATAGTGCAGTATGTATAAAATCTAATAGTACCTAATTACCGATAAGCAGAATTCTATTATGACAATTTTTCAGAATCTATAAAAAATTACATTCCATATTAATGAATCTTAATAAATATTTATGGAAATATAGTGTTAGTGATGAATGTTCAAGCGGATTAAGAGCCATAAAAGCAATTCGTTTTCAAAGATAAAACGATTATTGTTTTACGGACTTATTTTAAGTTTCGATAGGAAAATTTTGCAATTTTATAAACTTTGCATTGATCTTTTTAAAAATAAGTGTACAGTTTACAGTAGAGCATCGACAATCCGAAAAATTGGTGACTAGTTTCATAACTGTTTTTTTTTTTTGGATAGCTGATCATTTACGAGAAAAAATATGTGTAATAGGTGCAATATGAAACACTAAACTGAATAATATTTTATATCAAAGGTTAAAGTTTCTGTTTTCTCTTTTTTTGCTGTAAAAGGTTTGAAGGATGAGTGGAGGCGTATAATCACCAATAAAACATTTTCTGAATAGTCAATTGCAAGCTGAGGCATTTTAACACAGTGTCATATTTTTAAATAAAAATGATTGTATCCATTATCCATCCATGAATTTGTTTGGTTCTTGTATGTAACTGCCAATTATTTTATTCCTTTAAAGCAGCGCGGTTTTTTAGACTTCTCTATGATAGCAAAGTAGCTCTATGTCTGCCATTAGCATTTGCCTCATAGCAGTGATTCGTGATTTACTTAAAACCTTATGCTGAGGGTTTATTTTTAGAATCTTGGGATTTGTTGGCTTTTTCCCGCAATATAAGCGTTTCGTCTTTATTATAGATATTGTTGTTTTTTTTTGTATCCCTCCTTATCAGTCATGTTTCTAATAGAGTGTTCAGAAGTTTTATCAGTTTCTTCTTCACTTCATTTTTTTTTAATTTCTTGTATCACAACTCAAAAGGCTACTTATTAGTTGACCTTGACTGCATGCCTATATGAACCACGTGTAAACTGCTGTCTAAATCTGGTTCATTATTCCATTTCTGTACTTCATTATACTATTCAATATATAGGTCACATCTTTAACCACTTCCATTGGCAGTAGTTTGACGCCTATGTGATCTGATCCGGGAGCTTTCCTTTCCGAGCAATTTTGTTACTTCTTCAGAAATTTGCTTGATCTCTGGTTCTGTTAACTGATATCTTTTAATTTCAGGTCCATTACGACCTGATGATTTTGTTATTTGTACTTTTTGTTGACGGTTCTGAGCTTGGAAATTGATTTTCCCGACTTGAAGCTATAGCTTCAGCTTTTTCCACTTCCACCTTATTACTTTTTCCACTCCCAGTTGTTATGTTGCAATGGTATGTTCTCTCTTATTTCTCTTTTAAACCTAAGAATTTTCCACATATAATTATCTTCCCCCTCCTCATGACTTCTCTATCCAGCTGTTCCACGTTTTGACTTAACTTTTTTCAACATTATGTCTACTTCTTCCTGTGCTTTTTTTTACTTAACTTAGCTTTATCGTCATATCTGTCTCATCTTTACTTAGTCTAAGCTTGTTCGTGATATTAGTAATTCTTTCGGAGTTGCTGCTTTTTTTTCTGAATTGATGTCATCCGGTGATCTACCGCCTGTTTAGTGTCCTATTATGATTTGATTTCCCCAACTCTTGTATATTTTGACATATAATATTAAAATTTGAGGCAGTGTGTTTTGTTTCTTTCATAACTGGGTACTAATCGAAGCTGAGTTCATATTTAGTTTCGGCTGAGGTACTTGAGTAATATTGTATTTAATAAACAAATCGATGATCTATCCCCTTCTGTTTATTGGAATCGACGTAGTTTATGATGGGGCATACACTTCTATGTTTTTAAACTTGTGAACTTAAATAGTGCTCTCCCGGACTCATTTCCATTTCTTATGTAAGCATTCACAAAAGTGTAACGTTCTTTATTAATTGATATGTGAATGCCTACAGCTTCAATGTTTACTGTGTCATACTATACAGCATTAACACATATATTGTTGCTAACTTCTATCGCAACTTGTTCTTCTGGTGCACCTATCCGCTCTTTTCGAAATATTTTGTAATCTGATATATTTCTTCGGACTTGTTCGCTAGCCCATTTATATTGAATGTAGCAACTATTAGTTTAGTTTATTGGCGAACATTGCTTAATTTTTTTAAGACTTCAGGGAGGATTTCTGTCATCACGGTTTCTGCATCCGCTCTTAAGTCGTCCAGCTGAGTGTTTTGTCCTGCTGTGGCTTACGCGGATGAGGTGTTTGATCTCCGCTCCAAGTTTCTTAATTTTTCTACCATTTCCGGGCCATTGCCAGATACTTTCCTCCACATAATACGCATTTAGGCTTCTCCATACTCTACACTAGCAAAATTTGTAATTTTAATCACTGTTCTTTTTAATACAGTGATTCAAATTGGTAATTTGAATCAATGTTAATATTGTTGCATTTCTATACAGAAAGCTCTCACATCACTGACTGGGACGCTTTTGGTCTCCTGATATGTTTCGATAGAATTGTATAAGGATAATAGATGCTCCACTGTACTATCAATGTGTAAATAGACACTTTATAGTTTTGCTAAATATTAGACCTAAATAGGAAAAATGTATTTTTTATACGTAACAAGATTGTATTGTTAAAGGTACATCTAGGCATATTTGGACTATCCTCGGAATACATATAGGCCATGTAAATGTTTTGTAATTAAAAATAGTTTAAGTCCAGTTAACTAATTATTAAGAGTGTTGATTTATATTTCTTTAATTACGTACGATGGGTGACTTTATTATAAATATCTCATTTGTTGATCACATGTATAATAGAATTTCCTACTTCCATATACTTTTTTAAAGATAATAAGACGCTTGTAACATTTAGTTCCTTTATTTGTTGTTTAAAATGTGTTTAACAACATGCATGTGTAATTATTTTCTATTGTACACAAATTACTTATTTCATGTAGCGATAAAACTTTAAAATACCTTAATTTAAAACTCTTTAAGTTAATTCACTGTATTATTTATTTATTCATCATTATTTCAATGACGAATATTCTTAAATGAATAACAGCATAACCGCAATCTGATATCTGATATGTATTAGGACTGACGTGTTATTAACGATTCAAGCTAATAATTTTGCTCTGATCAAAAACAACTTATTCATATTCATACACAGTTCTAGTGAGAATTTTCAGCTGTATATAATACATTTATAAATTTGGGTAAGAATCAAATAAACACTTCATATTTGGGCGATTTACTTTTGGCTTATGTTTCTGAGCTTTTGATGAATCTTAAACAATCAAAATTAGGTTCCATTATTCAAAATTATGCTGGATTTTCTAAATACGGCCCATTGATATTAAGCTGTTTATAGATATTATAAATAGCTGTTTATAGAAATGGTGAATATAAGGTATCGCAATAAAGCATTTATTTCGAGGCGACACGCACTATTTTTTGTTTATGTGTTTGTCTAAACTTGGATTTTATTCTCTTAGCCTTTATAATAAATTAATGGGTCTTTTCGCGCTCGTTAAATGACCGACATATTTGTTTGAATCTAATTACAATCCAAAATAATTAGGATGTCTTCTTTTCCATTAGCAAAAGCAAGGATAAAATTTTAGCGAACTAAGTAGACAAATGTTCTTTGATACTTAATATGCCGGTGTATCAGTTTGGAGATGTTGATACTATGTTGTCGGACGAAATGGAGGAAATGCGTGGGAGCTTAATCACTGTCGCCGAAAATGCTCCGGAAGAGCCGACGGCGTTGTTCTTCTTGAGTGACGGGGCACAACCATCCTTTATCCGGGGTCGGTGTGGCAGTGGGACGTCTCCTGGCGCTATTGGCGGGAGTGGCGAACCTGGCGGAGGTCACGGGCCTCGGATTGGTTCTGGCACGGATGGTTCGGAGCTTACCAAGTAACGTGGCGTTCCTGGACAGCGCTGGTTAATAGGCCTCTCGGGAGTTCTGTCGTGGTCATCTCTGCTAATCTGACAAACCAGTTGATTGACGTCCCTCTTCTTTCGTTGTCACCCTCGTTTTCTCATCGAATACGTGAGGATATGTGGATATATCTCATCGAAGACGGGAGGATATGTGAAATATGGATGTAACTGAAGGAGCAGAATTAAGGATTAGATGATAATGCTAAGAGGTTCGGAAGATTTTAGCCGAAGGATTAAAGCTTGAGATTTGAGCATACCTGATTTAGTGGCATAAAATTTTACTACTGACTGTTATTAAATAATCGACTTATTGCTGGCTTTACTTAAAAATGCCAAACAGGTTCATGCGTGCGAATTAAGCTCACTATGCACGACTTAGACACTTCATGGAGAATTTTGCCGATAACGATGTATGAAAATGCCCACTTAAAGTTATCACAACAAAGCCCAAAATGCGTCTAATTGACGCTGACTTGGGTAGGTCTTTTATACGGAGTTAGTGACTTTTGGTGTCCGGCTCGACGGCGGCAGTTTTCGACATTAGGCATTTCCTCAAAAAATAATCCGCCTAAATCTTTAGGAAGTGCAAATTTTCTACCAATAAGATATGTTCTATTATACGTTAGGAATCTTAAAGAACAATATCGCATTGCATCCCAGTCGAGATTATATGATACCATAAGATGCTCTCAATCAGATTAAATGTGCAAGCGAACTTGCGACCCGCGTTCTGCTTCTAACACACGGAAACAGCCAATCCAGGAATAGTGGTGGCAATTTTTACGTGGACAACAACTCTTCTTCCAAGCAAACCAGTAAAATCCTTAAAGTCTTTAAAATCGTCATAGGCACCAGAAAGGTATTAAGATGTCTAGGCCACATTATAAGTGCATTGAGCCCATTAAGAGTTGCCCGCTGACGTCTGGAAACCGTAAAAAGAAAATGTTATGAAAACAAAAGAAGGATCCGTCTCCGTATGCATGAAATTTGTTTTGCTTCTCGTTCAGTGTTTGAACGAGCAACAACCTCGAAAGGTTTTGCTTCTCGTTCAGTGTTTGAACGAGCAACAACCTCGAAAGGAACTGCTGCCTCACAATTATCATAGATTTAGAATCAAAGTATTCAACATATTGAAGTACTCAACATAAACACGAAAGTTCTACAAAACCATAACGTTTGCAGGTTTTTGCGATCTGCTCACCACACGAATGTTCAAATTATCGCTTGACTTTCCCTTTAAGCAAACGTAATCATTGTGTTTGTTTATCATTGGCTAAATGTTCATCCGAAAAAATCATGTTCGGAATGTTCGGCAAGATGGTGAACTTTTTGTATCTTGTATGTCCACTGAAATTCAGTTTTCAGTATGTGCCGAAATCTCGAATCGGATATTTGCAGTTTTTTCGCCATTTGAGTTGCTCTGCTTCGTGTATTTCGTTCAGTTTGGCTATTCACTTTTCGCCCTTTGCTTGTTACAGACTTTTCGACCGAATTGGAGGCGATCTGTAACGCTGACGGTATTGTTTTAACGCGATATGATGCAATACACAGAGATTTTGTTCACTTTCAAATATTGTAGTTCACGAACGATAGCTGGTTCTGAATTTCCAGCCAAATAGAGCACATAATGCTTTCAAATAAAATGAAATGTCATTTGTCAAATTTTCTATGATCTGTCTTTCATCACCGACTTGAAGTTGGTAATAGTACTTCCTCGGACACTAATACTATACAAGCATTTAGGAATTTTCAATTCAATTAGGTCAAATTCAATTGAGAAAAAATAAAATCTAGCACGTTCGATAATTAGAAAAGTACATGAAATTGTACGAAAAATTTAACAGGTACCATGAGTCAAAATCCGGTCGCAAAAGTTGTTTCGCCGAAGAAAACAGAATCTAACTCTTTCTTGATGAATTATAGTTGTCACATTGGGTTCGTCAAAGTCACAGCCCTCTATCGTCCAAGGTTTAAAGAGTTTTAAACTTTAAGAGATACCAGACAGAGATCCCGAAAACAGAAAAAATGCTAAAAGGTTTATCCGAAATATTGTGATAACTTTACAAAATTGTTTATGAAACTTTTTTGGATAGCTGACAAATTCAATACAAAAATGTTTAGGGAAATTTTTAATCTGCCTCATGGATCACGAAATTGACTACGTTATGATTTTTGTACTACCTCACATACAAAAAGCTAGAAGCAAAGTTTCTTCAAAATTGAAGTCTTTTTTAAACTAATCTTGGCGTACAACCAATAGACACATGCGTCTGAAAGAGTCAGAAGCTTATAACAATAAACTCTATATTATTAATTCAAACTAATGTTATATGGCCATTCTGTTATATAGAAAATGAGGCATTTTAAAGTTTTAACATATTGAATTCACAAAATACTCTGTTTAGTTTAAAATTAATGTCGCTAATGGTATTATCGTCCTTTAATTTGCCATGTTTATAATAGTTCCTCTTTAAATAATAATTATTGTAATCTGTATTAATTAATTTTGTAGAATGAATTTAATAAACATATTATTAAATATAAATGTTATTTTATTTTTCATAGAAATAATTATAATCACCGCTTATAAATGGCTATTCAGCCGAAACGTTTGTTTTCAACATTTTTTTTTCATATTTTGTGAATTCAATAAATCATGCTTATCTAATTTTTCATAGCGTCATCACTAAAGCTTAATTTTACAATATTTCATGCATATTTCGTTTCTGTTTTGTTGCTTCATATCTATAACATTTATTAGATGTATGTATTTCTGACGGGAAAATTTACTGATTCTGATTGACACAGGAATTATGATTCTTTGTAACATTTGTTAAGATGCTGGCGTACATTTATCTATTTCACTATTTATTTTACCTAAGAGTTAGGTTTTTGCCTCCATGCCCTGTGCTCATGCCACATGCCGCCCCAAACGCTAACTTCCCATCATTATGTCCATTCATACATCATTTCCCCACAGTTAATTCCTCTTTTCCATCCATTCTAACATCCTCTTTCTTTCCACATTTGATATTTTATCTTTAGACTTCCTTTCCACATATTCCTCTTCCAACAGATACGAGTTTCCATTCATTCCAATCCTTGCATTCTACTCTCCCATTCGCGTTATTAATTATATATTATTTCTTTCCACTCTTAACATCTCACTCAATCTTACCATAAATTTCCTTGAATCCGTATTCACATAAACAGTCACAATCATTCATTTTTATCTTTCGTATACCATATGGGTATGTAATACCTATAGGTATATGAAAGATATAGGATTGATGTTTCGAGAATTTTTTCTATTTCATCTTAGTACGTCTCTTGAATTGAAATTACTGCCATCAGTTAATACGCAATTCAAGGGGAGGGGGGTCATAAGGAACAATTTTTCATATATAATATTTTTGTAAAAAAAAAATTTCTTGCTCAAAAAATTAAAAGAAGGTTCTATTTTTCGGTGGAGGCGCGTTTGTATGTGCGTACAGATGTATATTAAAGAGTTTCTCCTTTTTTTGTTCAGAAATTTCATATTCAAACTAGGATGCCGAAATTTTGCACACATATAGTACCTTGTTTTATGCGTCGAATAAAAAACTCCCATGTTGCCAAGAGGAAACCGGTGTTGCCACGTTTGAAGTTTAACAAACTTTTTGAAATATCTTAGGAACCATAAAAGATAGGACATTCGAAAAAACTTTATTGTATAGGCTACATAAAGGGCCTTCGATTTTTTTGAAACATTTTTTCTAAAATTACAAATTAACATATATTCAATGTGTTATTTTTTTTAAATAATTATTTTTTATATCTTGTATCGAAAGATACTTTAATATTTAAGGGATTAACCTAGTTTAAAAAACTCGCATGTCATAGCATCGGAGTAATTTGATCTTGAAAAACAGTGTGCAACCCTAAATATCTCGGTTCCTATGAAAGTTGGAAAAATGAAACTTGGGGAGAAAGTATGTAAGACTAAGAGGCCTTAATTTTGCCAGTGAGAACAACTGAATATACTTACCCGATTTCGACCAATAAAATAAAAATTCAAAAGCTTTTTAGTTACCCCTTGTATATTTTCTTATATTTCGGTAGTCCTTGTAATTCTATATAAAATGATAACGCACATGATGGTTCTAACTCTTATCGTTTCTGACCCTTAATAACTTCGCCACTTGTCGCGATGGCAACCGACATATATACATGTAAGGTCTACATGATAGCTCATATATGCAAAGTTACAGGAAAAATTATTTTACGTTGTATGAGACATATAAACTGCTTTTGCAATGGAATAAATGTTATCAGTGGCGGGTGCACATTATAATTTTGTGAGGGATTCAAACGATTATTTTATTGAGAAATTCAGTTTAAAATTAGATGATTGAAATTTGCCAGCCCTGCAAGTGCTATAGAGCCCGACGTTGTCACATTTAAATTTTACAAACTTTTTGATATATTTCAGGAACAATAAAAGATAGGACACTTGAATAAACTTTATTATATAGGCCACCAAAAGCTCGTTCAATTTTATTTGAATTTTTTTTCTAAAATTACAATTTAACATTATATATATATATGGTGTTTTTTGTTTTGTAAACTTTGCGATCCATTTACTTGAGACCGGATTTCGTACTACATTAAATATCTCGGTTCCTTTGAAAGTTAAAAACATAAAATTTGGGGAACAAGTGTAATACCCAGGGACCACAATTTTACGCTAAGCGGATACGAAGAAATGTGACTCAAACTCGGTAGTGGGAAAAATTAAGCAGGCCGCGCCAAAGCGGATAAATTTATAAGACCAAGTCACTACTCTTTTAGAAATTACTCTATAGACTACTCTTTTAGAAATTAGCTGAAAAGAGAGTCAAGAGGGATCTTAGACCATGCCAAATCGAACCGGACAACGCAGCTAGGCGAATACGGGGAAAATGTGAGTCAAGAGCAGTCGTAGGCCGCGGCAAAGCGGACAACGAAGCTGTTCGCGCCGTAGGCAAATATGGGGAGCGGGAGATTCATGGGTAAGCGATTTATTGGATTAGACTAATGTTGTTTAGTTATACTAAGCACTATTGTGCTAATTGAATTTAATAGACGACTTAAAAAGTAACAGACGAAAGTAAAAGGTTCAACTTTTGTTTTATGCAAGATATTACAAAACGTAGGACTTTCAGTATATGAAATATGGGGTGGCGATCACGCCCACGATTTTTTTCTTTTTCATTCATCACTCTTCGATACGCTCCTTCCCATTACCATTCTTTTTCTAATTCATTCTTATTCTCACCCACGTAATGATCCCTCTGCTAGCTCTACCTTTCGCATGCTTTCGTTTTGCCCTTTATAATTTGCAACCATACATACCCTTCTGTATTATCTTATTATTTAAATCTGCTACATTCCAGCATACCATTTCCGTCCTTCCTTATTTTCTCCTCAATTTTCCCACTCCATTTTTTTATATATATTTTTGTCTCACTCCCTTCTCCACTCTGCATTACATTGCTTCCTACTTCCAAATAATTCATCTTTTCTTCCTCTAGTCTATCACTTCCATTCATTTTTAGTTCCCCAATCTTCCTTCATTACAACTGTCCCTTATCTTGTCTCTTCTCGCATCCTATCATCTGCGCTAATCAATGTTTCTTTTTATTAATTCATACCCATAATTTATATCCTAACCATACTTTAATCGTACCGGCTATTCCTTTTCTTTCCGTTTATTTTACCTATTCTTTTATATTCCGTAATATATATGTTACTATGCATTTTAAGAAACACTTCCCTTTTTATTGCATCAATACCCTTTACCTTCTCTTCTAATACACACATTATTATGTTTAGTTCTCTTACTCTACATTTCATCTCAGATGTCTCCTTAAGCCACATGCTCTCTTTCCTCAAACCCCTTTCTCATGTTTTCATTGTCTGTCTTTATCTCCTTAATGTCTTCTATTATTCTCTTCAGTTCCCTTAGTCCTACTTTTATCTCCTTTAACTCCGTCGATATTATTATCTGAAAATTTGTATTATCATCCCTTAAAACATCATCCTGCTTGTCGTGCAGTTCTGCACGCTTCCTTTCTGTTTCATTGCCCTCTCCCACCCTATTCAAACTCGGAGCTGTCAAACACTAGCCTCTATATTATCTTTCTCTTCTTCCTCTAGCTTGCCACTTCATTCGTTTTCATTTTCCAGTCCTCCTTCATTATTACTTTCCTTCAGCCTATCTTCTTCTCCCATTCTATCATCTGATCTGATCAATGTTTCTTCGCAGAATTTAACTCCTACCCATGCTTGTATGTTACCAATTCTCATCCTCTCGTTTCCCCTCTTTTTTCCGATCGCCTCCATCCGTATTTTCTTCCTTACTACCTTCTGCTTTTCTGTTTTAATATCCGACACCTTTCCGAAGCTTCTTCCTCTCCAGCACTTCCATTTTCTGCTCACATTTGCCTAATTTTATTAATACGGACTTTTCCATTTTGCCTATTCTATATTTCGTAATATTTATGTTACTATGCATTTTAACAGACATTTCCCTTTTTATTGCATCAACACCCTTTACTTTCTGTTTTAATCTATAGATTATTACAGAATTTGATCTTATTAAAGTAGGATCGAGGTTATGCTTTTGACCACTATACCGTTCTTTTTATTCTGCTTGTTTGTAACCTGAAATGCTCTTCATGAGTTCTTAGAATGGGTAAGAAATACGCTGATCTTAATTAATATTATAAGTGCACAAATATTTCTAAACGATAAACACAGATATACGCAATAACAGAGTAACAAAATGATGTTTAATATTGCAAATATTATAATACGTAGATATGACTCGCCATCGCGACTTTAACTGACATACAATGTTAATGAAGCAAATTATAATTCAAAATTTGTTAGGCTTGTCCATTTTCTTCCATTAAAATTAAAGAAATAAAAGAGTGACGAACTAAATATAATTGGATTCTATATTGTTCATTCTTCTTTGTTCATGAGGACGTTCCTGACTGAAACTTCTCTTTTAATACAACTAGGCTCAAGATTACGGTTGTCGATGCTGGTTTAAAAAAAAAGTTGAACAATAGTTGATTAACGAAGATTTATACGAAAATTGGATCGTGCAATGTTGAAGATATAGAATTTATCGATATGATTTGATGATAGGATTTCATTGATATGTTACGAAGATGTAAAAATTTACTGATATTTTGTGATGATAGGCTTTCGTTGGTGCATTGTGACGGTGTACATTTTTGGGCTCTAGTCGCTGTCGCCTAAGTAATGCCTAAACACGCGTCGGTGATGGTCTTCTAGAGTTATTTCGTACAGCCATCGTTTACTAGGGATCGGAGCGCGTGGTAGGTCGCCTGAAACGGTGAGTGGGTTAGGCGACCCTGGCGCTGATATAGAATCTTCCGGTTCATAGACCACTGGTGTCGGCTCAGGACAGTCTAAGATAAGGCGTGGTCGATGATCTGGCCAACTTCTTCTCTGGGCGGCCCCCTCTTCTTCGCATCGGAACACGGTTAACGGGAAAAGAATAAATAATAATATGAGAACAAGAGTTAATTTTAATTTTATTTTATTATAATATTTACTACAACGCTATTTGAATCAAAGCAATTAACGACTCCGATAATCGCTCGTTGATCGAGGAATCGATAAGGTCGTAATTCAGAATTCAGGTTTGAGCTAGCGCGATAGTTCTCGGTGGAGATCCAAAGACACCAATTCAAAAATTGCGTCGGTCTTGACTGGCTCTTGTTATATGCAATTAGCGGAGAAGGGTAGAAGTTACTTCTGGTGGCCTTTCGAAGCTAGAAGGCGCACTGGGCCGTGGCTTGAAGGAAAATTCTGCTAAAGCTTTTAAGGAAGTGTAGAGTTCCTGCTAAGAAAAAACATTTCTTTATCCGTTGGAAATCTAAAGGAACCATATTGCATTATCTCCCCGTCGAAATTCTATGAGGGTAAAAGTTGTTCTCCATTCAGGTAAAGGCAAGAGAAGAATTGTTAATGAGTTATCTTCTCAATTATAAAACAACTAATACCATGTAGACGTGGGAGCATCGTTGACGATTTCTTAAGACAATAATAATAATAAATACATTTGTATACAAAATCAGCGATTTTGGTGCAAGTCCGTACTCATGCGAGATAATGCTTCTTGATGTATATGTGTGTAAGCTGGCTTCCTTGCACTATACTATAGCAACTTAACGAAATAATGATTTTTATTGAATTAAATTTAATAGGTCAATTCGTATTATACTAAAGCCTTAATTATTATGTTAGTTAATTAACTGAATCAATTTACATGGGGTATGCTAATCCAATAACATTATTATGTTTAGTTTCTTTCCTTACGTTGTCAATCGTGATTTCTGCCTTCCAATTAATTCCCTCAATCTTCCAATTAATTCCATCTCAGATTTCTCTTTAAGCCACATGATCTGTTATTCCTCAAACTCCTTTCTCATATTTTCATTGTCTGCCTTTACCTCCTTAATTGATTCATTTATTCTCTTCCGTTCCCTTAGCTCTACTTTTAACTCCTTCAATTTTGTCATCTGAAAAATTGTATTATCATCCTTATCACATCCTCCTCCTTGTCGTCCTGTTCCACACGCTTTCTTTTTGTTTTATTACCTCCCCTATTCAAACTCACGGAGCTGCCAAACGAGTCCCTACTCCTCTCTATCGCCCCCCCCCCTCTCTCTCTCTCTTTCTCTCTGTGGGTATCAGAATTAGTTAATTTTTCACAATTAAATAATAACATTTATTTAATTGTGTCATTTTTAAAACACTGGTTTGTTGCGGATTTATAGCAGTCAATCGAGCCGAAATGGATTAAAAATTAAACAGAAATATTTGGATCCCATGCATGTGTGATCAGTTACAAAATTATTATTTGGAACCGCCACTGAGAATAACATTTTTCAAGTTGCAATAGTATCTACTATTCTTAAGCCATTTCACTTATTTCTATATTTAATCTACGGACCATGGAGAATTTGTAACATCTTACTGATTATATCGTCAGACTTGGAACTTTTAAGTGGAAAAATATACAAGGTGTTATTAAAAGTTTTTGAATAAAATGTTTATTGCTCAAAATTACTAAAGTTTTCGAATAAAGTGTTTATTCTTCAAAATCGGCGTAATATATTCAACCTATTTAACGTATGAAATTGTCTGAATGAAGAATTCTTAGTGTTATGTACGATTCCTTGGTTTTATTTTGCCATCTTTTATAGGAATCTACATGTAGTGTAATTTTTTCAAAATCAAATAACGCGGAGGTTTAATTACTTTTTTTAACTGGCTTAATCGTTTAAGCTACTTATATTTTATTCAAAATTTGCAAGCTGTCACGAAAGTATCTTACCTTAATTATAACCATTACGACTCTTAACACCTATGGAGTTCTTGTCATGTATTATTTTGAAATAAAAAAAAAACAATACTTTATCTTTGTGCAAAGCTTACAGGTCGTTCTTTTTATTTTGCAGTTATACCGGCCCTTTCTTCCGGGTACCGTTCGCGTACAAATAGTAGCAGTGGATTAGTTGGCGAAACCGATTACGTTATGTTACAGGCGTCACCAGTTGGTGCTCAGAATTGGCAACCAGTCAGTATTGCCATACATGGAAATAGTAATCCAGATAGTGCTCACAGTTCCAGATGTAGCTCACCTCGAATATCACCAAGTAATAATTTTATTTCAATATGTTACTGTTACTAGTATTAGTTGATCCATCTTAGCTTCTTTATAAATCCTTTTATTACAATTTTATGAATCATCACTTACAAACGGAGAATTGTAATTGTACTAGAGTTGTCCTGAAAGAAAGGATCTGTTGATTTGAGAGAAAAATAGTTACTATGCAAACGAACATTAAAGATCGTATCTTCATTGTTAATGTACGCTTATTTGAGCCGTATTGTGTTCTCCCATTTGATGGGCCATTCTCTTACGTAAGTCATCCAAGAATGAAAAATTCACTTAGTTTGATTTTTGGCGATGATTTACTCATACGGTATTGACACTTGTCAGCTTTGGGGAAATCGCCAGGTATGGAGATCTCGTCTTTAGTCTTCTATAGTGAAGCTTTATAATCACCTTTGTTCTATACTACAATGCTTTAAATGCAACATAAGTTTCGGACTTTCTTGTATCATCGTTACAATTTTATGTACAATGTCAATAACAATAATAGGATCTAATGAACTGTGATAGACTCTCGCTCGGTGAGTCCTAGCGACTGTCACAGATAGCGCAGACAAATATATATATATACTATTACAGAAAATAACAACCTTAGGAAAGATCTATTCTCATGCATCAGTTTAACGTGTGAACGCAACCATTCTTATTGTTCCACCGGTCCTCAGTGGACTTACTGGAGCCACGAGTAGCTACGAGTACGTGAATAGCCCAGGTGATCGTGTTCTTGCAGGCAGCTGAAAACGATTCTAACTGCTAATTAATAAAACAGCATTTAACAAAATAACGTCTATTGGTCTTCTAGATAATATAAATAAAGAAAGATATATATTTAAGTATTTTAAACAAATCAGTATTTAAGCGGTGAAAATCAAATAGTAGTAGTACAAATGTACGGTAATAATAATTTCAAAACAAAATAAAAGCGGTGCATGTATATCGATTCAAATGTGCGATGATAAAATAATAAAACAGTAGTAATGCGTAAAGCATGTACAAATAGTCAATAATACAATCGGGAATGCGGCTGTAAATCTAAACACATGATATGAATAACGAAAAAGGTAGGTATCCTAGGAGTCTTCTATGACGCGTAATACCGCGATGCGTGTCAGTGTTACTGTTGTCGAGTGACTAAAACCAACCCTGAGGCACACAGATCAGAATTATACACTCTTGTAGGTGGTGTGAAAAGGAATACTACAGGCGTGTAACACGCGGAGGCGCGTCGTAATACTGTTGCCGAGCGATTACAACCAACTTTGAGGCGCACATGTTAGAAGTATACACTCTAGTTGTATAGGAAGTAAGTTAGTGATGGGTTAAGAAGAAACAAAGCTATTCAAAATCCATGCGATAAACAGAACAGTGTATGATATATGAAATCGCTTACCTCAATTCTTCCAAACTCAATGATCTATAATTTGAAGAGGATAAGTTCAACTTTAATTTAGCAGATTTTCCTAGTAGGGATTGGGGCGTTCTAGACCAATTTCCTCCTCACTAGAGACCCGGCGCATGCACCATATTCTTATACTGTATTAATGAATTAAATGTACTGTATAAAATATCGGACGATTCATATTTCATTCACATTCCACTTACCTTGTTTTTTGATAGAATATTTTAAAATATTGGCGAACGGGGTCAAGTTTCGGGTCTACATTGAAAATTCTGAGTGCCCCCCGCACTTCGTCTTTTTGCTAGTTAGGTGCTTTCTACACATTCAAAATTAATCGCGGTGCTTTTTGCACATTCAAAAGTAATACAGTGTTCGAAATCAATACAATAATGCATTTAGTCGGTACGAAGACTGGTTTTTTAGTGCCTATATAAATAAATAATGGCGCAACGGATTTTTTTATGCCTTTGCAGTTATTGATATCATTTTTCTTACCATCGTTCTTTCTTATTTGAGTAGTAATTCCCTTACTTTCCTCTGGAAAGTGCATACCTATCCATATTTCATTTACGTATTCCTTATTTATTTTACTTAAGTAAAAAATACTAACTTAAGTAAAAAATAGTTATTTCTTTTTAAACATTCAAATTTCTTTCCATTAAAACTAAATATATACTTTTAGCTATCCATTCCTACTTCCCCCATTTCTGACATAACATAATTTTTATCTTTTTACATTTATTTCAAATCCTCGCTTTTTCGTCGCTTTATTTATCAAATATCAGTTGGAATTTATTCTTAAATTAGGCAGATTAAGAAAGGGCGGTTAACGCATTCTGTTAACTGCTATTATTTGCAATACAGTTATACGTT
This sequence comes from Adranes taylori, assembly GCA_009867245.2. NCBI lineage: Eukaryota > Metazoa > Arthropoda > Insecta > Coleoptera > Staphylinidae > Adranes > Adranes taylori. The sequence continues at coordinate 33,662 of WYDF02057688.1, forward strand.
CCCATAATTGGAGTAAAGTCAAGTCATTTTCTTCGTTGGTTTAATGATTTAAAACATTGGTTATTTACAATTGCTAATCGTTATTTACAATTTGCTATACGAACAATTTGCTATATAGAAAATTTTAATGAGCTGCCGAAAAACTATATAGCTATATTCGAACTACATTCGATGCCGATTCGATAGTTGATAGTTTATAAGGCGTAGCATTACTACCAATATAACAAAACACAAATCGATTTTGATTTAATCTATTCATATAAATATTAATCCTATTATTCCTCCACTGATAAACTTTACAATCCACACGCAGATAAATATAAAAACTACTAATCAACATTTAGCTAAATCATTCAACTAAGCAGTAATATCAACTTATAGAGAATTATCCAATTAATTAACAATTTACTGTATTAGTTTTGGTTAGTAAACTTGAAGTGTTGAAATAATTTTATTCACAAAGAAATAAATGAAATTTTTCCAGGCATCAAGAAATATAAAATACAACTTACATATTTGCACTTTCCATAATTTATATCGGGGAAACGTACGTACTTACCTTTTATTTTTAATTGTAAAATTCACTTAAAAAACTGTCGCTTAATAGCTACATAGATCCGGCTGTTTTTATGGATATGGTGTGCCCTGGCGCCCCTCCTGACAGTAGTCGCTTAAAAACCGATCGCGGAGCCAGAATATTCTAGAAGCATTTTATCGTTTACTCATTTACTTATTGATAAAGTCTCATTTACTTATTGATAAGTTACTCATTTACTTATTGATAAAGGACCTATACCCAGTATCTCTGGCTTTTTGTATTGCGCCAATTGTCGTATCCGCGTATCTTAGCTTACTTGCCATGCCCAACTCCACGTCGCTCTGCAAGACAATAAATCAAGCGGCTTAGCTCTCCTGACAGATACGACGAAACCATTTTTACCCCACAGCTAAATGACTCGCGCAGATAAATATTAAATCTTTATGTATGAGTCTGAGTATGAAGAATAAGAGTATGAAGAATAATTCTAAATAGACATATTTACTTATAAATGGTGTTTTTCTTCTATTTATAAGTCAAAATACAAAGAATAATGCTCGAGCGCTACATATCTCTATCTCTAGAAGCTAACTAACAGAACTAAATTAATATGAGGGATAATGCATTTTGTTACATTATTCCCCCTCTTCCCGTGAAATTTCGACCCGGTGAGTCATAATTTCTAATAAAACTTCAAACTAAAGGTAGAGGTAAAGTCACTGCTAAAGTCACTAAGTACGTTTTAAATTTTACTATTCTTGACTAAAATTACTCGCAACCATCAACTCTAACTTGATAGAACAACTAATAGTTAACAACATAAACACTAGAATAAGTATACAAAATAGAATAATATTAGTAAGTTGATATAGGAAACTATTCGTAAGTTATTTATTCTTAAGTATGGTATAAAATAAAACAACAATTTTTAATCGTTTAACGCTCTCCCTCTAATTGTTTTTCTACCCGAAACATTTTTCTACACTAAGCGATTCATTCGTTAGTGATGTATAGTTAACAAGAATACGTTTCTTCCTTTAAAAGTTCTATTGTTAACTTCTATTGATGTTTGGTTAAGCTACGCAAACCATTATTAAGCGTTACAATCTTTTCTTTTTGCTTCGTATGAACTCAATTTAATTCAACTTTAAACTTAGACTCTTCAACTTTATTTATCAAATATATTAAATATTGTACATTTTATGTAAATGGAGAAACCGTTAATAAAGTATCTAACTTACGTCTTTTATAATGAAATTTTTGCAATTTTGAATTGTTTTAGTTTTGGAACGTAAAATAACCAGTTCTAAACAATCAAATCTGAAGCAATCTTCCTATGATTCCGAACCAACTACTAGCAAGAAAGGCAAACATGTTATAATAAGAACAGATAGTGTAGATAGTTCACGTGTCAGTCTGCTGTCAGATAATACAACAGTCGTATATGATAACAAATCAGCAGTGTCAAATGAAAGTCTACACACTCAAAATACATGCTCTTCCAAACGATTAAGGCCTACGAAATTAGCTCTAAAAGAAAATTATAAGTCGCCAATAACAAGAAATCGTTCCAAGTCAATAGATTCGCATAAACGTCAGAAAAAGAAGCTAGAACACCTAAATAAATTGACAGAAAAATTACTTCATTCCAGTCCTGACCTCAACGACAATACAAGCGATAATGAATATACTCCTCTTGTACCAGAGAAATTAGAAAGTTCGGAACCATCTTCACTAATGTACAGTGTAGCTTCTTATAGTTCGAATAGTTTTCCACTAACACCATTATTAGTAAGTAATGAAATGTTTTGACTCGAAATATTTTAAAATATTCCTGAGATAGCAGATATGTATAAAAGTATTCTAAAAGAGTGATTATGTTGTACTAATATAATTAGTTTCCACTGATGTAACTGTAATGCATTACAATTACTTATTTAAGATCATGTAATAACAGTTCCTTCAAACATCACTTTAACTGCTAAACACACAATAAATAAATTGTAATTCAATATCTTACCACTTCTTTTCTCTATTGATTTCTTCTAAATCCTGTAGTACTCTTGAAATTTCCACAGGAAAAATCACCAAAGCTAGCTCCTTTTATACAACGAAATAAACCTTAATGTGTACACCAATGCTTTTGTGTTTGATAAATGTACTATTTGTATTTGGAATATAATTCAACTGAATATTTAATATTAAATCATTTGTTGTATAACATGCTTTAGCTACAAATTTTGAACTGTTAAAATTCCGAGTGTTACTTGAAGTCTAAGTATGAGATCACTTGATAATCACAACAAATTATTTTCCTTTTTTTAGAAATCACCAACCGAACATTATAAACTTCAGCAGCAAGAACAAACTTTATTACAAAATAGTCCATCAAAAAAACGAACTTTAGATGTACATGAAGCCGGGTCAACTTTGTTGATATCCACCAGCAGCGTTACTTTGAGTAGCAAAACAAATTCATTTAGCTCTCTGTCGCGTCAAGATGCACATGATGATGATATATCGCCTGTCATTGATGTTTATTGTGATCCTAATAATAAAGAATAATATTTATAAGATTCAGGATGAGTTTTAATTCAATTATTTTTTTTTCGTATAAATGATACACATTATATTTTATTTAAACAATAGCCAACATAAAGCGTTTAACTTAAATTGTTCTCTAGACACCCTATGTGCGTCCATGTTAAGCTATTGTTGGTCTAACCCGCCATTGAGCTTGGACTGGAAAGGACATAATGCGATGATTGCGAAGCATTTTTATGATATTATCACGTTGAAGTTTGTGACATGGAATTGAGTTAGCTTCAACAGAATAAATCAACGCACTTTATTGGGAGCTAATAAAGCATGTACAGTCCAAAAATTAATAAAACATAATCATAATAAAACATTATTGACTTTTAAATACTCTATTAATAACCAACTATAATTTATTTTACATGCAACAACAATTATTATGGATCTATGAATTTTGCTAAATAATAAAACAAGTAGCGCTTAAGATTTGTTCTGTCTAATGAATGTTTATACGGTTACAACACAATTTTCCTCAAAGTCTAAATAAAATAACGATCAAGCAACATTTAATTATTAATAATAATTAGAGAGTAATTAATAAAGGATTGCTTGACTGACAACATAATAAAATATTGTACGATTCTGGTTTATTAGATTTGCATAAAGATTTATTTTCCAATGATAAACTTTAGTATCTACTTGAAAATAAATATAAAAACTACAAATAATATCTAAATAAAAGTTCACTGGTTATTAGCTTGTTAAATGAAAATTAATTACATTGAATAAAATAATTTACTCGTAATAAAATAAAAAGAACCTAAGGTGTTTCGGGTTCCTTTATCAAGATTATAATAAAATTAAGCGCCTACTCACACCTGAACGTCGACAATTCTTACCACAACAAATAAAAAATACTAAAAGGAAAATGCGCGTAACTTATTTAAACTACAAACTGTTCAAGACTGGTAAATCTGGTTAAAATCTGCTACGAACTGGTCAAAATCTAACAATACTGTGGTGCCCTTTCCTACAGATAATTTCATTTATATCCCTGCGTCAACGTTTCACATAACTTTTCGTAGCTGATTCTGAAAAGTTGCATGTATCTTTATTCTACTTATTAGAGGCCCATTTCTTAATTTTACTTGTATATTATCTGTCTCTAACTTCCTGAACGAAAACAACTAATTCTCAACGTTCGCAGGTTTACACAGGTGTCTTTTTCATTTGCATAAAAAGACTTTTCTTTTCCCCTTGTTTCTAGTTTCTTGTGTCGCGGCTAGCTTACATGTTCTACAGCTACAATGTTCTATAAAGTAACATCTGTATCTGATTCATTCCGCGTGTCTTATTTTTATTCGGAGATTAATTTATTTAACTTTTGTTTTCCATGTGTTTGATTTCCCATTTTTTAGAGATCATTTAAAATATTTAAAATTTCTACACTAGAATACAAAAAATTGAACACATCTAACATTTTTGTGTTACAATTTTCGTTACTTTTTCTTTGAGGATCATAATCCTTCACAATAATGACAATAATGATTGTCACTATTTAAAATAATGTTTTTAAGAAGAAGTGTAGGGCTACTGGTGGCATGGGAGAATAAAAAAAATTTAAAAAATGGGCAATAGCCATATATACGGGTCGTAGGTTGCTGACCAATGAATGATCTAGCTCAGCCATACTTAACCCGCTCAGCCAACATTTTATATTCCACCTGAAAACACTGTTATAAAATAAGAGTAAATGGAAGTGAATCTGCTTTTATGGCAAGCAAACATATCTACAGATATTAATTTAATGGTTACGTCGTATCAGTAATTACAACAAATGTCTTAAAAAAGCGGCTTGTTCAAGATGTATGGCGCCATTTCACCCATTATTATAAGGGATCATCCGCATCCTCTTTATCACAACTTTGAAAAGCGAGACTAACTCACTAAGCCACAAGCCGGCTTAGTGAGTTAGAAGAAGGCTTAGTGATTAGAAGGCTTAGTGATTGATAGAAATGAAAAGTCGTATTATGAACTATTAGGAAGGTGTTTTTTTTAAATATGGGTATCTAAGTTTTGAAAATCTTGAGCGAGAACAATGGCGGTTGTTTTTTTGATAGAGCCGGTTGGTGATAATTAGCTGCTTTGTGATTTAATTATGCAAGACAATGAATTTATCGAATTTAAGAACGATATGAAAATAGAAGTTATTTTTAAAGAAAAGAGAGAGGAGACCGAATTTTGGAAATTAGTAACAGAAAAATACATAACTGTAAGAAAATGTTCCTAGCTGCTGACCACGTTGTTCGCATCAACGTATCTTTGTGAATCATCGAATTCCAAAATAAAATATGCAAAAAACTATATAGAAAGGCTGTGTTTAATCGCTGCTGTAAGACTGTGTTTAATCTTCTGTGACAACTGATTTGTATGAAAGACCGTACCGGGTCATAAAATATTATGTGTAGATCTCTATACGTCCTGTTGTATAGAGACATAAAATTTAAGCGTGGCTCCCTGTATAAAAGAGAGATTTTTAAACATATAAAATTAGTTCCCGATCAGATCCGATTTGGAGAAGTTGAGTAAGCAGCCATAGTAATCTACAACCAGCAGTGGTCGAGTTGACCACAGTCCAGCTCCAACCGATCCTAGTTAAACACTTTGGTAAGCGATTTTGAATAGTTTACTTTATTTTTTTGTTATATGCAGAGTTATTGATGATTATTATGATATAAAATCGCTTAGTTATATTGTTTGGTTTATGATAATTTCGCTATTATTAATTTAACCGCCATTACTATGTCATTGATTTAAATTAACATTTATTCTTTTAATTATTATTGACATTTAC
>WYDF02057689.1:0-25202 GCA_009867245.2 Adranes taylori
AAAATATTAGAAAAAAACTATGTGAAAACAATGCACCTAGTTAACATTTTATTTATGTTTTATATTTTATTTAATAACCATCTATTACATTCGAATATATGGAACGTTTTTTCTTCTTCTCACGAACTAAATAATTGTACTTTAAATAAATAGCTTTATTCATTTACTTTTCCATTTCAGGTTGTTCAGCCGATAACAACGGTAAAATTTACTAAAGGAGTAATGATATGGGGCTGTGTGACAGCTTCAGGACTATTATGCTTTGAATTCATTGATGATACCGTGGATACTGGAAAATTAAATGTTGAATGTTGGCGGACCTTACATATTTCAGCAAATTGCGGCGGCAAAATAAGGCAAAAACCACAAAAAATGGTTTGGTGACCATATCGCAAATGTTCTTTTTTCGTCTTCCATCAGTCCTGACCCTACAACGAACATTACCGGAAATTAGAACGAAAACAAAGCAAACTTGGAATGGATTTGCTACAGAAACGTGCAGATCCTTAATAGATTACATGCCCAACCAAATTCTGGGTGCTATGCTATAAACTTTACGAACAAATATATTTATATTCCAAACAAAGTTTGTTCAAACGAAATAAAAGACAAATGAATAAAACAATTGAATAATGAGACGACAATGAATTAATTCTACGAAGTCTACCTGCCCGGCTTTCCTTTGTTATGCGCCTGCATTTTGCGACAGGAATACGAAGACAAAAGCCATTAATATCTAACTGTAGCGTTTATTGATTCCCTAGCAGTGCGATTATTTTAGACAACTGTTTTAAAAATTCTTCGCAAGTGTTATTACACTCATTCCCATATCTAAATAAAATTGTATATGTATGTATAATCTAGTTGCGAATTTTGGACAGAGATTTCCTTATCTCATAGTCGTTTTGATATCTACATTCAAATGACGGTTTTTCGTACAAAAAAAGCCAGATCTTTGATAGCATTGACAGATTTTGATAACCAGATGTTTTCACTCCGAACACCAAGACATTTTTTATATTATGTAAGTTTTTGCGGCTTAACAAACTTTCTTATTTACTTTGAAAAATCGTTGCTATTTTTGCGCTCTCAGCCATGTAAAGTTACCACGACCCTTTCAATACATAGGGAGTTTATATCGCCAAGATTTTCTTATAAGAGTCTCGCCCACCCTAATATGAGACACACGCTATTTTGAATGGTGTCTTTAGACTCTTCTGCGAGCATTTTCGCGTTTTGCAGAGACATAATTTAGAATTAAAATGTCTAGACCAGTCCTTTAATGAGCGAGCGCTTATCGCGGCCTAAAGAATGGGTGTGTACAGCGTAGCGTCTTAAAAGCGATATTAATTTAATCGCTTTTTAATTTAATCAACTATGTAATCAAATCGACGTATCTCTGCTAAGTATTACGCTACGCATCAAACAACACACCTTTACTCTTCAGCAGAATCTCTCGATTCCTCATTTTCACTTTTCTTTTCTTTTCGTATTAACATATTTTCTAACGTATCTTCAATACAACCAAGAGAAGGCCGGCTTCAAAGAAGCTAATGGAGAGGCTACGATCAACGAGTCAAACTCACCAACCTTGCAAACGTGTCAACCTCGCCAACGAATCAAACTCACCAACGAATCACCAACGGGTCGACATCGCCCAAACCAAGCAGCCAATTCGTCTCCAACAGCCAGATCGTCTCCATTTGCTCGCACCACGCAACAAAGTTTATTACACTCGTTGACGCTATTGCACCTCTTCGATTCGACTTAATCATCACCAACAGCAAACCCTCGCCATGCCAATTGAATATGATCAACTCACCATCAATGCATTCGAACTTTCAGAAGAACAATCATAAGAATAATAATAATACCACATGTAGTTCGCCAAAATTTTATCTTTGCTTTTTCTAATGAAAAGAGTCGTCCCAACTACTTTTGTATTATTGTTGTTAAAATATGTACTGTAAATTTTTTTTATTGCGCAACTCTGTCACTTTTTAGTTAAGTTGACATATGTTTAGTAGTACTTCTGTTGACTTCTTTGATAACACATATTTTTTGCGTTCCTTTTTTTTTAATAAAGTAAATAAGTAATTGCGTTAATTATTTTAATAAAGCACCAGAATTGTGTAATAAAGGATGATCGACAATAAGTAGATCAATTTGTGTTTTATGTAGGATACAACACAGTCATTTAGTATATGAAAAATTGAGTAGTAGACATTCTCAAAAGCGTTTTATTACCAAACTAATAAATTCGTTTCCACTGGATCCACCTGATATTTTTTTCAAATTTTAATTGGAAATATAATTTATATTTGAAATTATTAAATACTGGCTTAGTTTACAGATACAATATCTTAATACGATTTTATGCCATTTCATATAGTTATAAAAAAATAATTCAGCTTCGCGTTTAGTTTTTGAGTAAAACTTGCGCCTATACATTCCAATGACAAATATAATACAAAAATGTAAATTATAATTTAAATTTCTTAAATATTAACTATTTTACAACAGTATTACAATAAATAAAAATAAGTGTTATAAAGTGGAAAAAAAAACAAGCGCCCAACGTGGGGCTCGAACCCACGACCCTGAGATTAAGAGTCTCATGCTCTACCGACTGAGCTAGCCGGGCTTATAAAACCTCATGTGCTCTAAGAAAATTCAAACTGCCCTCAATGCCGTTATTTAAATTAATTATTTACAAAAATAATAAGCATACTTCATTTGTGATTAATTTTAATAAGTAAAATACTCAAATTGATCCAAGTCGTTCTGAAATAAAAAATTTGTATATGAAATAAAAAATTCATATACTAAATAGCTGATATCGAATTAAATAAATAAATTACTACGTCAAAGCGCAAGAAGTAGATATATTAAATAATACCTTCAAAAAAGTTAGTGATAATAACTCTTTTTGATACTGATAACCTGTTTAGACATAATTATATGTTATCGATACTAAATAAAACAACAGATATAAATCTATGTTTTATAGTCCAGTGACTCTAAACAATTTTAATATTCATAAGCAATACAAGGTTAACATAAAATTTCCTTGCGACATTAAAGATAACATTTTATATACGGCGATTATGGCTCAAATTTAGCGAATTACATAGCACCCATTTTGTTCCAACCTTTGTTCCAATAATTACGACTAGGAGAAAATCAAAATCAGTGAAGAAGGCGAAGAGCAAACAAAAGCTGCGTAGATCCACTAAGTCCCTCCTCGGTCCAACTCTGTGGAACGTCATGTACGACCGCCTGCTTCGACTGGTATACTCACGAGTCGGCTCCTTGCCTTTTCCGAGAATGTTGATGTACTTCCAGGAGTGGATAAGAGCTCGAGTCAAACTCAAATGCATTGCATTGATTGGGCGATGGATGACTTGAATTTAACTCTAGCTAGCACCCCAGAAAGTCGACGCCATATGGCTAACTGGAAGATGGAAACTATGCAGCCAAAATATTAGAATGTTTGGGCACCATGTGCGCTTTAGAAAGGAAGTGAAATATCTAGTAGAAGTAGATAGATCACTACAACCAAGAGACAACATAAAGTATGCGGTTCAGAAAGCAATAAGGCTCTAGCAACAATCAGAATGACATAACTGCTAGAGAGGGCTCAACGCACTGAATTTCTGGGGGTTACCTATGGGGATAGGAGAATTTTTCTTGAGGCATTTAGTATTTTTCCGGGTGCTGTTGATTGTGAATTCCAATATGGCTGTTGACTCTACAGAGAGCCCGGGCATACCTAGGTGACAAAACCTCTATAGAAAAACGCCACAAGGGAATGGGAAAAATCAGTAAAAGACAAATGGGCATATCGTCTAATACTTGATGTCAAAGCGTAGTGTAAAGCCGAACACGGTAGACTAAGCCAACTGCTAAAGTCGAAGAGGATTTGACTTTATGAGTACTGCGCCAGCGGCAACGAAGACAGTATTAAACATAATATCTTCATTTGCGAATCCTGGAATACAGAAACCTCCTTAGAACTTCCTCTAGAAAGCAATTCTAGTGCGGATAGCATCGCCACTAGGATTCCCCACGAAAAAGAAGTTTGGGATACTTTTCCGAGTAGACTGGCGACAGATATTCAAAAGAGAGTTTAGGAGCGAGAGTTCCAACACGCAAAATGATGAGAAGCGTGGTACGCATCGTCAACAAAGACTTACTCGGTCCAACACTGTGAACATCATGTATGACTGGTGTACTCGCGAGTTGGCTCTTTGCATTTGCCGACAATGTTGATGTTACGGCAACTTGCTGGAGCGAACAGAACCTTGAGTCAAGCACTAATGTACCAATGGAATTGATTAAGTGATGGATGGCTTGGTATCAACTCTAGCTAACTAGCCCAGAAAACGGAAATCATATGGCTAACTTGAAAACGGAAGGTCTACAGCAAAAACATTAGACTGCTTGGCCATCATGTACGCGTTAGCAAAAAAGCAAAATATGTAAAAGTATTGCTCACTACAATAAATCACTACAACCAAGAGACCACATAAAGTATGTAGATTGCTCAAAACGCAAGTAAATTGCAAGAGATATGCCTCGAATTGGTAAGCCTGGTACTACTAAACGTCTTTACATTGTTGTGAGTCTGCTGTATTGCATGCGGTGTCGTATGGGCAAAAACGCTCTCGCAATAATCAAAACGACAGAACTCCTGGAGAAGGCTCAACACACAGAATTGCTGGAGATTGCCTGTGCAGATAGGAGAGTAGTTTTTGAGGGACTTACTATTCCAGGTACTATTCCAGTACTATTCCAGGTACTATTCCGATACTATTCCAGGTGCAATTCCAGTAAGGCTGTTGACTCTAAAAAAAGCACAGGCATATCTACGTGACACAACCTCTATAGTGAAACGTCCCGAGGGAATGGGACAAATCAGTAAAAGACAGATGGGCATATCAGCAAATACCTGATGTCAAAGCGTGGTGTAAAGCCGAATGCGGTAGAGTAAGACATCTGCTAACGGAGCATGACATCTTTGGAGAAAATCTCCATTACATGGGTCGGAGAGTAGTCGACTTTGTGAGTACTGCACCAGCGGCAACGAAGACAGTATGAAACATAATTTCTTCATCTGTAAATCCTGGAATACAGAAAAATCCTTAAAAGTTCGTCTAGAAAACGATTCACTAGGATTGCCCAGGAAGAAAGAGTTGCGGATGCCTTTCCTAGTAGATTGGCGACAGATATTCTAAATCAACAGACAGTTTATTGGCGAGAGTTGAAACACACACAAAATGATGAGCAGCGTGGTACGCATTGTCAGTAAAGAGGTTTCGGTCCAACATTGTGGAACGTCATGTACGACAACCTGTTAAGACTGGAGTACTCGCGATTCAGCAGTTTGCCCTTGTCTACAATGTTCATATTATGGCAACTACCAGGAGGGAGCAGCAGCTCACGTCGAACGCTAATGCACCAATTGCATTGATTAAACCCATCCATCGTTTACGATGGATGGCTTGGTACCAACTCCAGCTAATTAGCCCAGAAAACCGAAGCCATATGGATAAGTGGAAAACGGAAGATCTGCAGCAAAAACATTAGAGTGCTTGGGCATCATGTGCATTATGTGCCTAGCAAAGAAGTTAAATATCTAGAAGTACTGCTCGATAAATCACTACAACCAAGACACCATATAAAGTATATGGCTTAAAAAGCAAGTAGATCACAATCAGGACGACGGAACTGCAAGCGAGGGCTCAACGCACTGAATTTCTGGGTAATATCTAGGCGTATAGGGCAATATCTCTTGAGGTACATAGTGTTATTGCGTGTGCAATTCCAATAAGGATGTTGCCTCTGAAGAGAGCCCAGACGTAGAGAAACGTCCCAAGTAATTGAATAGGTATCAGAGAGTATGGGACAAATCAATGAAAAGTAGATGGGCAAATCGGCTAAACATTATATCAAAGCGTGGTGTGAGGCAGTATGAAACACAATATCTTCAATTGCAAATCCTGGAAAACAGAAACAGCCTTATAAGTACATCTAGAAAGCAATTATGTTGCGGACGGCATAGCCAGTATAGTTGCCCAGGAAGAAGAGGGATGCTTTCCTAGTAGATTGGCGACAGATATTCTAAACCAGAAGACAGTTTAGGAGCGAGAATTCAAGCACACACAAAGTGATAAAAAGTTTGGTACGCACAGTCCGCAAAGTCGCTGCAACAGTTTAGTAAGCGAGAGTAGATCTCTTTGATAAACAAGCATGGTCAACAAAAAGTCAATAATCATGGCCCGAAAACGCTCGTCATTGAGCGTTTTCGGTGTTGAACTTTGATTGATAAAGTCCCCTTTTCTATTAAGATCACTGTAGAAACAAAGTTGGCCAGCTTTAGAATGGTCCTATGCTTCTCAGAAAAAAACCCTATGCAAGTATTATACGAGGTGAACTTTGATTGTTAAAGTCCCTTGCTTCATTGGTATACATTAATAGTTCATCTCAATTTGTTAATAAAAGTGTTAATTCTTCCAAATGCATAACACATAGCTGATACAATACATTATACCATATCTGTATACAGCAAATAATTCACAATATAACTTACATTCAATCAACGTTTAAATGAGAAATTTTAATAATTGATTGTCGAGGCATTCATAGCGTAAATGGTTAAATATCGGATTTATAGTGCGATGCAATGAGACCTTACGCCTATATTTGGAATAAAAAAAGGTGTTGATAACAGCTATAATCATATGCTAGAAACACGTGTCCACCTTGCAACTACATTTTTACAACTAATTCTTAAAATACCCTTTTCATTACAATTTTCGAAATTAAGACCTACTCACTTAATAAATAAATAGTTTGTGTACAGTGGCAAAATCTGTAAATACCTAGTTTAACATTTCTTTGATGAAACTGAACAAATAATAAAGTCACTTTTATTTAAGTGTTGATTTATTTTATTATTTGCAAAGCGTTGATTACTTTATTTTACATATGGGAATGAATGAGCATGTCCCTGGATTGCATGTAAACATTTTTAACGACCTATATAATTTAATTAAGTTTAATAACTGTTTCATTTCTGATGCCTGAATTATTAATGCTTATGACTATCGTAAAGAATTGACATTACGAGTAATTATTTAGCCATGAAAGGCACAATTAAATCTAAATGGCACGTCCAATTTAAGGATGGTCCAACCTAGTGTTTTATTCTAAATTATGTGGGCTAACTGGGGGATTTAGATTAGATCTTCCCGCAGCAATTGTTCAATTAATAACTTTGCTAGAAGTATCTAAACTGTAGTGCTATCTTATAAAATAACAAAGGAGTTCGCGGTACCTGTAATTGTGAGCAAGGGATTGCTACGTTAAGCCATATAAAAGTCCCCTCTCACCCATGCTACGTCGGAGAGAACAACCCTTTGTCCTAAAAATAAACATGACACCATCTTTTGCACAGGGAGCATTATTCGCAGTCTTAAGTATGGTTTGCTGAAAGTGGCGTAATTGTTAAACATAAAATCACGTTTAAACATCAAACGTCTACATTTGCAAACGCTAAGTATTATACGACGCACCTGCAGACTCACCCGATTCTTTCATCATTCAACTTTTCATGTCTATTCTTGCAATTACTTTTACAACTCTCTGCCCTCGCCCATTAACCGTATCTTCGATACAAGCCTGAGAAGGTCGGTGTCAAAGAAGCGAATGGGAAAGCCACGATCAACAAGTCACAACTTCACCACCAACCAATTTGACGCCCATTCGCCCGCTCCACGCAACAACCATCATCAACAACAGCGAACCCGCGCCACGTCAATCTAATCCGATCAGACATCGACAATGCATCCTAACATTCAGGAAATCACTTATAACAAATATCATTTCATACCTAGTTACTCAATTTAACTGGCGATATTAGTCTTTTAATTTATTATAAATACGGAAATAATAAACCATATAATATTTGAGTAAAGAGAATATATACAAAGTTTTATGCAAGAGCAATATGTGTTATAGAAAATTCATAGGGTCCATCAGACGTAAAAACATTTCAGTGTTGCATAATTCGTCACCCAACGTGATGGGCCCTATTACAGGGAAGAAATCAATTTTAAAATTTTAAATCTATCTTTCTTCTATAAAAAAATTAGGCATGTAGGGGAAAATCATTTGCGATATTTAAAGTAACAATTCATTTCGAGGGAGCTGAGCTAATTAGTTACTGTAGATTTCTGTAGTTTTCTACACTTATTGGTACAAATCTGTAACAAAATGAGAACAAATCAAATTTTGGGAGAGGTCCAAGCCCGATAACTACTACTAAGCTAAAAATTCTTGTTTTAAAAATTAATAAACCACATGAAATTTGTTGGGCTTTGTTTGCCCAGGGGGTTATATAAATGGGGATAGTAATGGTAGTGTAGATTGTATTGCGGTGAGGCCGAATGCATATGCACGCTACTGTGCGACATGATGTGTTTGAAGCAGCGGCGGTCCCCCCTACAATGTATATCCGCTCTCTAGTCATAGAAAAAACGGCGCGTAACGAATAAGATATTAAAATGAAAATTCTATAAATATACATAGAAGTTATAAGCGGAACCCTTATAAATATGAATTTTTAGTGTTGAGAAAAATTATTCTATTATTTTGTTTTTCTTTTCTTTGAAAAATAATGGCAGTATATTTTCGAACAACAGTTAGTATCAAACAACAAAATGAATAGCTAAAGAGCATTATGTTCCGCTATCTCCCCCCCACCCCCCACCCAATTTTTGTCTCGAACACCCAGGGGGGCGCGGACGACACTTACACTTTGGGAAGCCCTAATGTAATACAAAGTAATAAAACCTATGAAGAAAAAAGTAACTACAGAAAATTTCTGCTTCGCCAGTAATTTGTTGAAATGCAGGCCTGTCCGTTTTATCGGAATCATATTAAAATTCAATCTATTTAATGAAAAGGTCTTATCGATTTAATTAATATTATTTTTTCTAGTTTCTTTTAAATATCTACTAAAACTAACATTAGATTTCCATATGCAAATTGTTGAGTAGACATCGAAAGCAAAGCGGAGAGCAAGAAAAAATAATTAAATTGCATCTATCTGATGCTAAACTCGTTTGTGATATGCAACAAGACTTTGACTACTATTCGTTAGCTAGCGGGAAGAACAAAATCTAATTGCAAAAACTCGTTTTTTACTTACTGTATTGCAATGACTCTTCTAGATTAGAGCTGTTAATTAGAGCCTTTGCTCTTCAGTTTGCAGACTACGTTAACGATTGAAATAGATGAAGGAAATGAGAGAAAACAAAACGCATTATAGATGTACAGTGCGAAACGATAAATTGTCAAGGACAATACTATAGTACGGTCTTACGATTATTTAAAAAAATTACTGGTTTAACATAAAAAATTGCATATCTACGAGGGATGTCATTTTAGTTTTGCATATAGCCACATAGAGGGCCCAAGTAACAAAACATTTGGTTCCGAAATGAAGCTCAATATTATATTGACACGTGTTGAAAATTTCGTCAAAATACAACAAGTAGTTAAGTCACAGTGAATTTTTAAAGTTATTAAGGCATTCAGAAACATGGAATTGAGTCGAGAGCATTTCCGAGCGATAATTTTTTACAACTTTCAAAGAAGTTGATTGCAACAAAGTTTTGCCGACTTGGTTGCTGTTTTTGGTAATGAAGCACCACATCAATCGATAATTTCTCGCTGTTACTCTGAATTCAAACGTGAACGCACAAATCTCAGCAATGATCCTAGGCCAAGTCCGCAAAAATCGCGGTCGCCCAGGAAAACGTTAATGCTGTGCGTGAGATGATTAATGAAGATAGTCATGTAATTTACCGGAAGATCGAGAGTTTCTTGGACATTTCTAAGACCTCAATCCAAAAGATTTTACATGATGAGTTGGGCGTGAAAAAATTAGTTTTTCGTCGGATCCCGCATCTGTTGACCGAGGAACAAATGACGGCTCGTGTCAGTTGGTGCCGAAGAACTCTGAATCGTTTCAACAGAGGCCGAAAAATAACCCACAGCGTCGGATCATCCTTCACCATGTGAATGCGAATGCTCACACCGCTCCACAAATATTTGAATGTTTGGAGCAACAAAACATCGAATTGTTTGATCATTCTCCATACAGCGCTAACTTAAGTCCTAGCGATTTTTTTACATTTCCCGCCATGAAGAATGCACTACGTGGTCAACAATTTCAATCACCTCTATTTCAATGCAGTCAATGATTTCCAAATGACCATTTCGAACATACCCATTAAACAGTGGAATAAATGCTTTAACAATTGATTTTATCGAATGCATAAATGCATCGACAACGGTGGCAAGTACTTTGAGAAACAATAAACAACTGACATTTAAGCTACTGTGTTTTGTTAAAGCTGTGTGCAAAATTAATAAAGACATCCCCCTAAAAACTTCTACACACCATACTAGTCGACATTGTTTCTTGTATCAATTTTCCATTTCAGACAAAAAACATCGCTCAATATAGTTATCAACATATGTGCAATCACTGCAGTTAGTGAAGTTTCAATAATTATCAGGTAATTTACCGCTTTATGTGTTTCTAATTTTCTGTACTTAGATTTAGTAAAAATGAGGCATTGGAATAAAAGAATACGAAGACAGAAATATAAAGTTTGTTGAACTGTCCAAAATGCTTATGTACTGTACAATAATTTAAAAACCTACTAAATGAAGTTCTTCGAAGTCATTTGTTGTAAATCTGGTAAAATTCACTTTATCCATATTTCACCATTTAATTTTTTTGCCATACATTCTCCCATTAAAAAAATCTCTATACCATCATCTTCGTTTTCATCTTTTTTGCGGATGAGCTGCTATTACAATGAAAATACCACTTACTGCAGCAACTATGACCATGTTTGACAAAGTTCCCAACTTGATTGATTTTGGATTTGACTAATCACTAACATCATGTATCCAGATACATGTTGCTGTGTCTCACCAAAGTGTTGGTCACACATTGACGGATGTTGTCAATATTTTGCTTCCCGACGTGGACTTACTATAAGTTTATAATAGATTGGGAACTTCTAGAACGGCAAAAATTTTAACTATTCTAAATTTGAACTACTTATAGAATTCTCATAACTTTAGAGAGAATGTCATAACCCAAGTCCATAATTTATTATTCTCTTTCGTTTATCTTTATTATCATTTTTTATCATTCGTATATTCCTTTCCTCAGGCTGAAGACTCTAATTCACTGCGATCGCTCCTCTTCCTATGGAACTGTCTCTGATGCCCTCACCAATGGCCCCAAAATTATTTTTTTTTCTTCCACACATATCCTACAACTTTGCTGACTCTTCTTCTTCAAGTACTTATTACTCTTCTTCTCACTTACACCTTCAATTCAAGCTATCATTCTTTTCACCTTGATACCTATTTCAAGCACAAGATCTTCTGGCATCCTTGTCCTCACTTTTAAGTTATATGCATCTATTATATATCATTCATTGTTCTTCCTTCCATTCTACTTCCTAATATTTCTTTGTCCATTGATTATTGATTATTGATTGATGATCTTACTCATCTATCTTTTGTGTATCTATCCTAATTCTCTCCATTATTCCAACTCCTTTAACGTCTCAACTTAAACACTCTTGCGATAAAGTTCACTCATTTCCACTCCATTTAATACCCAAACATTCCTGCATCTACTGTTCCTATCTTTCTCCTTTCATTCCGCGTATCCTACACTCTCCCTCTCTCACTCTTTCATCTAATATCTACTTCCCCTCTATTCGCTCCTACAACAAAACGTCCCAATCATTCTTCTTTCTCTGAAGCCATGTTTACCCCCTTCACAGTCATTTTATCAGACGTACAATCATCTATATTAAATATATCTCTATTTATTATTATACCTTTCTTCCATTAACTTAGCAGTCCTTCTATGCATTTCAAAATCTTTCATCCTCTTTTCTACCTTATACCGTCACCTATTCGCATTCCAAAACGTTTCCAATCCACTTTCTCATAGGCCATCTAATCTTTTCGTACACATTTTTGTGTCCATTTAATATTACTTACTAATTTTTATCATATACATCTTCTTAACCAATATTACTCTTTCAGCTAATATCTCTCCCATTTTACCACTTTCTTCAGTCCATGTTTCCACCATTTATATTTGCCGCACTCCTATAGATCTTTCTGAACCTAAAATCCTTCTAAAAACTTCGATTTGCATTTCCTCGAATTCCACTTTATTATTCATCGCCCACACTTCCACCACATCCACTACAGAGATCAATAGAGTCCTCACGTATAAATCCATAATCAGAATACACATTCTCACAAAATCACCAAGTATATCCTACCACATCCTGTTCATTCGTTCCGTCTTTTTCACAACCATACTTGTATCATTGTTATATCTCCCATTATAGCTTCCACAAATACTTATAACTTTTTACTCATTCTAATTCTATTCCCCCTAAATTGAAAAAGTAAAATTCCCTTTTTTTGCTATCTGTCCCGCCTGTTTTACACACCATCAATTTCGTTTATCTCATAAAACACTTTGATAGATCTTACTTCAACATGGGCATCATTCAATCAAATCATTGGATAATCTAATTAATGGGCATCACCATATTCCATTTTGTTGTGCACATTTTCCTGGCAATATTTTGTAGTGCAATTTTTTATCAACATAATCCCTCTGTATGTCAGAGACATAACGTACAAAAAAAGTACAAATACCTAACTGTGGAAAACACTTTTATCGACTTGAAATACATCTGTCGATGTACAAGTAATGACATTATCAATGCGCTATAAATTCTGGATGGACACAACTCGATGCTACGTAATAAATTTTATTATGAAATCTACCATCACTGCTTTCTGCAAGAATCATCAATTCACATGTCTTTTAATCATGTATTTATGATCTCTTCAAATGTAGATAACAGTTTGGTTTTATAGATTTAGTTTTTATTAACTCAATGTACTTCAAAGATTTCAAAAATATCTAGTAAACTAGTAAATAAATTTAATAGTTATGGAATGATATATGGTTTATTCATTATTAGTGCTGTTATTGTTTTAGTAATTTAATGCAAGTTTAATAACGTTTACTTGCATTAAATTACTTGCATTATATAGAAAGTCTTATACAAAAGCCAGTAAATTAGTCTGCTATTACACCAGAACAAATAGTGCATGTAGATTATAACAAACCAACTCACGAAACATTAAAATTTAGAGGTCCTAGGGTGATATCGGATTATCATATGCCATTAATTAGATAATTAACGATTGCAATAAGCAATTCTCTAATCATTCATCAATTCAATGAGTAATCCTCAAATGCAGCATAAATTAACTAAGCAAATCTAAATTAATTCTTCAAACATATATAATTTAGCAAATCAACAAACCAATGTAATAACGATTCGTTAACATGTAATATTAATATAAATTAATATTATAAAGATCTAGTGCGCTTAAAATAAAAGCTCATATCCCATGAAAATCTTCGCTGAAGGCGGAAGTATTATATAAAAATATGCCGCCGCGTATGGGAAAATTTCTTCTATCGTCCCGCCATTCACGCGCGACAGAGATCATAGTCACCGCGCTATTTTATGATTTGCCACTTATACGAAAATTGTCGGTCTCCTTGCGATAAAGATGTTTAAGTGGCTAGTCACACGTATAGGATATTTCCGCATTTCAATATTCATACGAATTTTTCAATTCTTATCAATTTAAGTTTGACGAATTAACGTATTTTTAAATAAGTCGTTGAGCTTTGCACCCTTTTGTATTTTCGACAAATCTTATGAATATTAATTATGTAAGCCACCACTTATGCTTTCGTCAACAAAATAATGTAACTTTGATCCTCAGAAATTTTAACGGATGAAACAAATATTTTTATTGGGTGAAAGTCGAACCTACCTCAAATTTTCTAGCAGAAATTTTCTTTATGCCATGCCCATAGTACCGTCGAGTCTCGCAAAGTGCCACTGGCCAGCTGAGCAGTCAGAAGCAGCTTCTTCCCAGATAATTCCATATAAAAAGGTCCACGCAATCTAGCATCCTTAGACACAATTTAGGAATTGTGCTCTTCGGATGTGACGTGAGAACGTCGCTCTATCCGAAGTCATAATTAACAATAAAAACGACCATAGTAAAGTCAATACAAATTTACTCATCATTTTTAAAACAACTATTAAAAAACTACAACAAATATCTACGTAAAATTACAAATATGAAACTAATCAAACGCATCCTATTCTGCAGTATCTTTTGAATTTCTCGTGTTTTTTTTCTCGCATTTACATTTACAACCCCTGTCAACCGACCCATCGCTGGAACCAGGAGGAAGCCTCTGTCAATCATCAAGCCAAAAAGTGCATTTCTTATCAGGCACCGGATCGCCGATCTCTTCGACAACAATTATTTCTCCCCACAGCAATTAGAACAACAATTATTTCTCCTCACACCCTATTTGAGAATTATGCACGAGCATTATTTATGTTACGAAGACCAGCGATCAAATTGTGGTTATACAAAGAGAATAATAACAAAAACGCGATCCTGATTTTATAAGAGAAAAATACATAAAAAGCGGAATTTGAATCTGCATTCAGCAACTACATTCATTTCTAAATAATCAAGAATCTGACAGAAAATTAAACATCCCGCCATGGAGAAAGAGCTCAACCACACTTAGGCAAAGACGTTTTTAATGAAATTGTTCAAAAAACAAAATAATAATAAATCCCACAAAGACCTAGATATCTCCACAAGTTATAAAACTAAGGCTCAACCTCAAGAAATGAAAAGCAACCTAATAAGCAATAAGTTACCGATCTCTACAAGGTGAAATCGCCAAAGACCTTAGGGAATCAACCATAATACTCAGCGGATTTTAGCATTGCTGTAAAGAGACAGATGAGCTATGTGTTCAGTTTAAAGCGATATTGCGGTTCAACAATCACCATCTCTTCATCAACAATATCATAAGCAGAACTCTAGCTTTAGGTCATAGAGGGAACAGACCAGGGAAAAATAATTTCGGTAAGTCATAAGTGGTCATCTGGTAATCACTTCATGGGATCAGATTGTGCTAAAAGGTCTTAAGACTGAAGATTTAATGATATAGTTCGTCTTGATACGCAAGTAGCTGTGAGGCTGAAGACAAAAGATGTCGTCGATGTAATGGTACTAATAAAACTATCCACCAATATTCTTAATCACTGCTAAAACTATTAAGAAGGCACAGAAATCAGATATGAACAATTGCTCCATTAATCACTAACTAGACCAAAAACATTATCAACATAGTAGTTATAGCTATCTCATTCGAAAATCAACAGCTACTGCTCTGTGAGACCAGGTTACAGAACCTCGAAAAATAGGTTGAAATAATCTCATAGCTTTGGAAAAAAGATACACTCAACCTTTTCAAAGCGGGACACTGGGTACTTGGAATTCAGAAAATGTCATAAGTAACCTGAGAATAACCAGGAAGTACTCTACCTTGTTGAAATGTATAGTACGAGATATTAACAAATGCAGTAGAATATGTCTGAGGTTCCATACAATAATATAGACAGTAATCTTGAACAACAATGCCAGTATTTTAGTTTATGTTCTCCAAAAAAATCCAAAAGCACGCCTATGACAAGTTTATCACAAATGTGTTTAAAAGTTTTGGTTTAAAATTTATAAAACGATTCCTCCTCATTATTCTGACCAGCGATCAAATTTTCATCCGCAATGTGGTTCGACGACTAACAAATATTGTTATCCCTGATTTAGAACATTCTGCAGTAAAACATAGAAAGGATGCAGTAGGTGTTCACTTATGGAACCATGGTAACATGAACAAAACAATTATGCTTTCGCTGGCTCTACAGTCCGTTGAGAACCTTGGCCGCTGCTACCACATAATTCTGCCAGTCGTCTCTCGACGCCGTCCACCTCCAGTTACAGCATTTAGTCTTTAGAGGTCTTCGCGGACGTCATCCGTCCATCTCTTTCCAGGTTTTCCCAAAGACCTTCTGTTTTCTGGTTCATTATTTAGGACTTTCTTCGATACGCAGAATCCCTCCATCTTCTCTACATAACTCAGCCACCTAAGCCTTCCTGTCCTAATATCGTTTATAAAGGGTAGTTTCTGGTAAAGTGCTTCGAGTTCGGTGTTGATGTATATTCTCCAACTTTCGGTATATTTATCACTCCAACAATTTTCCGCATGGCCTTTTGTTCAAAAACTCTTAGTGCATTCTCTTGGTGAGCGTCCAGGTTTCCAAACTATATGTGACCATTGGCACTATGATGGTTCTGTAGACTTTGATTTTCAGCTTTTTCGACGTGAGTGAGGATTTGAGTACCTTAAGGAAGCTGTTGTAACATCCGTTTCCAGCTATCATTCTAGCCTTAGTTTCAGCTGTAATCTCGTTGTATTCCATTACAATGCCTGCCAGGTGTTCAAACTTGTTAACTCTTTCCTCCATCTGATGCATTCCACCATTTGATGGTATTGCGACCGTTAATAATGTATTTAATGTTTCCTCGATTTATTTCCAAGCCCATGGCCTTCGCCTCCGTCTGGAATACCTATAGGTTCTCCCTTAGTGATTCTGGTGGCCGCCATATCTATGTCATCTGCGAAGGCTAGGTGCTTACATGTTCTATTATAGATGCGGCTCCAGAGCTTGAGCCCACTTCCTACTCCAAAGCTCTCTGTTAGTTCTCTTTTAACACTCACATTGCTGCACCTTTCCAATAACGTTATTCTTATGAGTTTTATCAGTTTGGTCGGTATTGCAATATCCTGCTGCATAACTCTGTATAACTGCCCTCTTAGAATGTTTACACAAACTACGCGGAAATCAATAAACAATTGGTGCAGTGCGATATTAAATTCGTAACACTTTTCCAACATAATTCTCAACGAGAACGTAGAACTGTTCGAGGGGAATCCACATAGGTACTCCCCCGCCTCCCCCCCAAGTGAGTTTTCAACAAGTGGTTTTAGACTTGTTGCCAGTACTTTAGGCAGTATTTTGTACCTTGTGTCGAACAACGAAATGCCTCTATAGTCACCACAGATAATTCTCTCCCCTTTCTTATGTATTGGTACAATTATGGCTCTATTCAACTCTCTAGACATGGTTTCGTCTTTCCAGATCTTTTTCTGTAGCTGGTGCATTGTTTCTATTAAGCCCTCTCCTCCGGATTTGAATAACTCTCTGACTAAAGCATTCTCGCCGGGTGTTTTCTGTAGACTTTGCATAGCTGCCCCTACTTCTGCTAGCGTTGGCTCCTCTTCACTCATATCGTTATCTGTCAAGTCGAACTATGCGTCTACTCCATCATTTAGTGATCCCGAGAAGTACTCTGGCCACCTCCGCAATCTGGCCACCTCCGCAATCTTTACATTTGTCCCCCAACAGCGACCTATTCTCTACCTTACAGTAAGATTTCCATGGTACGAAACACTCCTTTCTGTCCTTCAGCCCCTGGTACATTTTTCTGACCTCATTACGATTGCAACATTTGTTTATCCCCTGAAATTTTACAACTTTCTGTTCTCTTTTCTTTTCTCTACACACTCGTTTCGCATTCATCCTTGCTTCATTATACAATTGCCGATTCCTTCTAGTGTCTCTTTGCAGTACTTCGTCCCTTGCCCGCCTCCTTCTTCCAGTTCATCCATACAATCCCGATCAAATTCTAATTGTATTCTTCTTGGGTCTTCGTCCCCAAGAACACCAATTGCCGTCTGCATCGTTGTGTCCTTTATCTCATGCCATTGTTCTTCTACCGTTCCAACCCCTCTCATTGCTTGGTCTAGTTCTTGCTGGAACTGTTGTCTTTTCTGCTGGTCTATTGACGTAAACTATATATTATGTAAAAAGCAAGATGACTTAGTAGACCATTTTAAAAAAAATGCGCTTTCTGGTTACACTAACATCAAAGCGAAACAGAAATGAACAAAATAGGTAACAATAGTGTGATTTGCTACTATCCGTGTACAAATCCGTATGATTTTATTTTGATATAAATTCTAATTATTGACAATATAGGTTTTTCAGTAGTCTTGATATCAAACAAAGATTAGGTATATTGTGATTTTATGTCAGTTTATTATATCATGGCTTATTATATCATGGCTTATTATATCATGAAATTGAGATAAAGATGAAAGATATTGAAACGTAAGAAAGATGGAAAAGAATGAGGAGTTGGAGATACAATAAAAAAATATTAAGTGTAATGAAGGGTGAGTGAATGCCAGAGTATGTATGACACTAGATACGAGCATGAAAAAAAATTATTGCACAATGTGGGAGTGAGGAAGTGAAACAGATATTGGATGGATGAGAGTGAAAGGATATGTAGAAAATGTGGGAGAGATGAGAACAATAGGTGAATAATGAAAAAAGTTTGGCGAGGAAGGTAAGGGTGGGTTTGGAGAAGGAAGAGGGAAAGACATTGAGGGGAGAAAATAAAACAAGGGCAAAGATTGTTTATTCATTCTAAGAGAAGTAAAGGAGAAGTTAGAATTGGCTTTCTTGTTTTTCTCTTTACTTTGCTTCTTTTTATCTTTTTTTTTTTCTACGTTTAGGATGTTTGTAAATTTACATTTAGTTTTAGATTTATTTTAATTGATCGATTGAATAAGCCGTAGGATCAAATTTTAATATATATGTGAATATCACTGACTAAAACGGAATTCCAAAAATTATTGGCACAATACCAATTCCAAATACTTTAAGAGTAATATGATTTGCAAGTAACTGAAACTTGTTCTTGAAAGGTCTATATCTGAATTAATTGTACTGTGTTAAACAAATGTTGGCAGTATATTATTTCGACAATGATACCACATCTTTTCTCAAAATAAATAAATAAACAACAATACTATTGGACTTTTGATATATGTAAAAATGAACAAATCTTAGAAACGCTTCTGTTTTGTATCGTGCAAATAAAAGATTCAAACTTCGACTTAGAAAAAGTATAACTTGATGTTATAATATATGTACGTGGAAACATCTTTATCTAATTACACAGATGGAGATCATACTTATTGCGAATGTATTTTGCGTTGTAATGACCTTAACTTTGCAATGGATGCTAGCTAACATCAAAATTAAATGTATTTCAACTTATAGTAGAGCAGTAATTATATAAATATACTGATGTTTTAGGACTCTATTCATTGCAATAAAAACTCTAGCTAGATGATGCACCTAGAAAATATCTAGATGCATCTTACTGTAAATAATGGTCAACATATTTTTATAAATGTCTGAAGAAAAATTCATAGAAAAAATACATAGTTTCGGTTCCGGTTTTTGTTCCGGCAAAAAATACGGTTTTTTCGAAACTGCAAATGCAAGTTTCGGTTCGAAACTGCAAATGCACTTTTATACAATATGCGCCATCTGTTGTCGCTTTAACATAAATGACTTAAAGCAATTACGATAACAAAGAAAACTACGTGGAAATCCAACTTATTTAAAATATTTTTTATCCAATTACCATTACTTTTCCTAAATTAATTAAGCAATCAATATAAGAAAAAGAAAATATCTTATAGAAAATTTTCCATGCTGTCTATAAAAATATAAAAATAATGAATAACAAGCTCTAAAAATATATATAAATATTTAAAAAATTATATTTAAATCAATATGCTTAATTAATTTAGGAAAAGTAAAGGTAATTTGATAAAAAATATTTTAAATAAGTTGGATTTATAAGTAGTTTTCTTGTTATCGTAATTGCTTTATGTCATTTATGCTAAAGCGACAACAGATGGCGCATATTGTATAAAAGTGCATTTCCAACGCAGAAATCCAACTTGTAAAAAATATTTTTTATCAAATTGCCTTTACGTTTCCTAAATTAATTAAGCATATCGATAGTACAACAATTAAATGAAATGAAACAGTTATAAATCTTTGTAAGTTGTAAATAATTATTTTCAAATAACATAAATATATGTACTTTCATATAATAAAATATCATATATGTTCATAGATGTATATATATGTACTAACATATGTATATATGTACTTTCGTGATAAATTTCATTGCTTCGTTAGCTACACTTGCGATCACAAAATAGGAAATATAAACTATAAATTACAGAAATCTTTATTTTATATACCATATTATACTATAAAGTAAATTTCGGCGTTGCCGAATTTATGATAAAAGAATTATTTTCGTCATTCTATTAATTATAATTAATAGAATGACGCGTTCCTAAACTTTCTGTAGGGTTTCTATATATTTTTCAATTATTATTACACTAAAGCTCGACATTTATCCAGAAAAAAAATTTCTACTTTCTGCCAGAACGGCAGTGTAAGAAAGAAAAAGTATACAAGTCACCGGTCATATCTTGATCTGTGAACTATATAATAAATGATAACGCACAAATTGGCAACTTTTGCTATTTGTTATCTAAACGGGTATAAAGTTCCTTAACTTTAGTAAAAGAATTTGTAACTGGTCAATAATCGAATTTCTAAATAAGTATTCGGATTTTAAAATTCATATAAGCTGATACATATTGTCGATACAATGTTAAAGTATCGAATATAAAAAAGTGGAGATTTCAGGAGACGAAGAAGAAGATTTTAAACCTGAGGTTGTTCCAAAATTCAACAAATTCTTTCACATTCGATGGTTTAACCTGGTATCGATGATATGATATAATATATAGCAAAGCAGCGCAACTTGTACATAAATAATAGGCATATGAATAAAGCACAAGATTATGTTGAATCTATCGTTTTTCGACTATCCAAGTGTTCTTTTTGAAAGTTAACTAACTACACTGCTCACTGTTCACCAGGTGCAAGGTTTGATATCTTACTAGCAGCAGTACATGCTCGCCGAAACAACTCTTGTGTAGACTTACGCGAGACAATCATGCCGTTGGCAATGAAGAATATGGTGTTCTGAGCTACTGCAGCTGACGCTACGTATTGTTATAACAAATATGTAAAAAACGCTACTTAGCGAAAATACAATCACAAAATGGAAATAGTCAAAATAATTAAACACACATTTTATAATAAGACAGAGTAAGGCGCGAGCGTGTACTGATATTGCGAAAGTTTCGCTAGTCATTTACAAAAGCATCATTCACATTCTCGGGAGATCCCGTACTTGTTACCTCGGCTCCTTTCACTCGTATAGAGATCGCTATTAACCCGAGCGCTCAAAGGCCGTGACGAGACAACCAAGTACGCTCTCGCGCTCGCCTTGACAAACGTGTACTGCAAGGATAAAGGTTAATCAAGAACCATGTATCCACACCGGATTTACAATTTCATAACCTCTGAAAACGTCTCACTCAGAATAGCTAAGTAACTTGAAAACTAAAATCGCTAATGAGTATTAAAAGATGGTTTTCAGCTAGAAGAAATAATGACTTCTAATCCTCTTTTCGAAGTTAAAACCTTGGAATCATTTCAGAATAGGAAATCAAAGGGCTAATTTGACTTACTAGATTTTTTTCACTTACATGAGATAAGAAATCTGCCTTCTTCCTTGATATACGCTTGTCCAAAAACCATAAGAGTCAAACAATACATTATTGAATGAGTTGAAATGCTAAGGAATTACGTTGGACAAGTGTCTTAGTTTGGCTGTCATTTGGAGACAAAAAAGACAGCGGAGCGGCGGTAACCGAACAAGTTGTAAGATAGCCAAACAATTACCCAGGATAGGACAGTTGAACGTGAAATTGCGAGGCTCCATATTTGTCACCATATTTTCTACTGCTAAAACCCAAAGAGCCACTAAGGCGAAAGCGTTTCAATACGATACGAGAGGTAAAAGAAGAGTGCAAAGAGCTATCTTAAAACCCTCTTGGTAATTCTTGGTAACACCTACGTAACAGAAAGTAAATTGACTTTCTATAACAGTGATTTCTAAAGTGAAAACAGAGAAAAATAACTTCAAAAATATACCAAAGGCGTGAAATTGGTTTTATTTCCCTTAATAAGATGAAAATTAAAAAACCTTCCAATTAAATACATTTAATTTGCAGTACTTTTAATTAACTACATTTTACGCAGGGCTGGAGGAAAGGTCTTTGGCGCCCTGATGCATAATATAATTGGCGCCCCATAAACATGTTTTAATAACTTTTTTGTTGTTTTGGCGCCCTGGTGCTTAGCAGACCTTGCTTATCGCCTTCCTCCGGCCCTGATTTTACTCAATACATTTAACCAAAATTGATTAAAATATAATTACAAACAATTAAACAGAAGTTATCAATTAGTGATTTTTTTAAATTTAATAGAAAAACATACCTTCTGCAGGATGTTTGACACCCAGTGTTCCTTAATGACAGTCGTATAATTAGGGAATTTAATTAAGAAAATTTTACTAAAAATTATACATCTCACTCTAAAATGATTTCATCTCTCTTAAGGAATAATTTTCAACGAAACCATGCAAATAACAAGAATAGAATACAAAGTTACTGCTCTAGGGTTAATTGAAAGTTATTCTATTCCGCAACACGTTAGACGTAGTAACGCGATACGAATTGAAATTTTGCACGCTACGTTAAGATCACGCCAAAATTATAGTACGGCTATAGTGTTATAATTATGTTCTTTTAGTTTGAATAAATTCATCAAAAATAAGATGTAACATAAAAACTTATTAATTCAACATTACAAGACAACATTTAGTTAAGTTCATCATGAAAAACAAGGCAAAGTACTTATCTAACAACTATTCACCTGTAAGAGAAATTCAGTAAAATGTTGCTATAAAACATATACAAGCAATTTGAATTATACAATAAAAACTAATCAAGATGCACTTGGATGCACTTACCAAGAAAACTCGAATCAAATCACGTTCTGTGGCGATTTAGAGCCCGACAAGATTAATCTATAACACATACGCGAAATAAAAAAATTAACTTTAGCTCAGGCATTGTACTTAATCACTGTACTATACTTAGTCAGACACTGTACTCAGCACTATACTTAGTTTCTAATTGCTGCTTCTCAACCACGTAATTGAAAATGGAACTCAAGTTCTTAAATACAATGCAGATAAAAGCAACTTAGTTAACCGGTTAACGATAAATTAATACATTTTGGAGCACGTTATATTAACGTATAGAATATTTCAGCTTCAGACAACCCGACCGACGCAAATCAAACCGAGATAGTAGTCCAAATTTTAAGAACACAATTTTAAATGAAAGAATAAACCTTTCGTAAACAAGAAAAAATATGACTATTAGTTATAACTCCAATACCTAGATGGTGCTTTCCATGCTAGAAACTTGATTCTTCAAGACCAGAGGAATTATTTGTCACGTTAATAATATACAAATTAGCTGGCATTATTTGTTTTCAAATTTAAAAATGGTACAACCCAAGGCTGAATTACATAAAGATTACAACTTACATAGAAATAAGTTCCATATTTAAAATAGAAACAATTTAAGATTAAAAGAAATACATATATCTTAAAAACTAATGTCTTTCTTTATACAAACTTTATGGCCCATTTACTAGAATACGGCTTTTACAATCATTTGAATTTTCTTGTATCAATAGATCGTTCAAGATTTAAACGATTGAACAAATTAGGGAACTGGAAAACTAAAGAAAACAGTACTATTTAAAGTAACTTTTTGACTCTGAAATATAGCATAATAAAATTTGGAAAACAGATATTATTAGATTAAAAGATTTTCATTTTTACTGTATACTTATATATTGTGAGTGAAGATAACGCCATCGTAACTTATGCAAAGTTCCAACTTTGCGACCCACGCACGATTTTTCATTAAATAAAGTTACTTGGCTAAATTTACTATTTAGCATGGTACAGTAAATTTAAAGTTTGTATCTTCATTTACTAAGCTCCGTTATTATGTCTTTCCTATGCTTTTTGAAGAGAAAATTTCTATATCATCTTCATGGGGTAACAAAAAAGGAAAACACCAATAACTTACTAAATGTACAAAGAAATCTACACCACTATGCAAAATACTAATAAAATTAGTGGCACAAACTTACTAAACAAAAAGAAAAACACAGAAAAACATTAGCCTCTCCGGAATAACAAAAAGAATAATAAAACGGTTCTGTACAAATAACCTGACAGAAATTCAATTCAACTTCTGAATAAAGAATGGTTATTATCGTTCATTCAAAAGGTTCGATTTTATTTCAATAAACTGAGAAGAAGTTAGTTTTCTTTTATTTTAGTCATTAGTAAATAAACCTGTGTACATACACTACAAGTAAAAAATATTTATGTAATAAATATATTATGTTAACTCAACGAACACGTATAATAGAACGCATATAATAACAGAATATAATAGAAGGAGCGGTCCCATTGATACAATATAGCAGTACGTGAAGTCGGCCGCCGCCATCTTGGTACACTGCTCCATCACTGCTAAACTTACCCGAACCCCATATTTTGTAGAATTATCAAAGCAAAAGCAAACTACATTATTTTTTTAAATAACATTTTAATATAAGAGATAGTTTAATAAAGTAAATGCATAAAAGTTTTATTATAGAAAACTTAATTTGAATAGTTTTTTACAATATTAAAAAGAACCATTAAAACTAACAATATTAATTGAAATTAAACTATAGATAATATTCACTATAATTTTAGAGTTGTCACAAAACGGTTCAAGCAGGGAGCATGTGGAAATGGTAACAAAGAAGGCAAGGGGGGTAATAGAGATGATGAGGAAATTTGGAGAGTCGGTGGGAATGAGATTAAAGATTATGGATATATGTGTGAATAGTATATTGTTGTATTGAGCTGAGGTGTGGGCAGTACAAGAAAAAGAGAGAATGGGGAAGGTGCAAGTTGGATGTCTGCAGAGGATGCTAGGTATAGTTAGGAGTACTAATAATGTAATAGTTATGGAAGAGGTAGGAATATGTACATAAGTGCTGGATAAGTGGAGTGAGTAAAATAGTGAAGTTTGAGGAAAAAGTATGGAAAGATGAAGGTATTAGGCTGGTAAAAGAAGTTTATATGGAGGGGATGCTGATGGATCTAAGAAACGAAGGGAGGGGGGGGGGTGAATGATTGGGTTGGGAGGAGGAAAAAAGTGAAGAGGAGGGGTGGGTGGG
>WYDF02057690.1:0-11866 GCA_009867245.2 Adranes taylori
GCTTGCTTAATTAAACAACTATTATAATTAATTTCTGGTTGTGACATTGCAACGATATCTATTCCCCCAATATGTTTTTATTAGAAGAAAATTCAGGTAATAATAAATACGTCATGGCCTAACTAGAAGAAATACATCACGAATTCGTAATTGAGTAATGGTTTACCACAAATCCATAAATGCTCATAAATCGCCATAAATATAATATAGACTTAATTCTTGATAATAGTAACTAAGCAAACTTTAAAAAGATGTCTAGCTTAGGAATAACATTGATCATGGAAACGTTGCTCAATCTATCACCATTATATTTGATAGTATAGGAGGAGGCTAGAAGTGCTCCATATAGAATTATAATTAATGGATTTGGTGGACTTCTAAAGACGAGGCACTCAACTAGACATTATAAGTGAAGATGGCATTCTAAACATCCAATTAGGTACAATAACACATTCAATTTTAAGGACTCTTTCGGGTAACCATATTGTCATGTTGAAATTATGACAAAGGGTTGTATGAAGAATCCTAACGGGTTAATCAATTCTATGCCAAGTTTACATTCATGCAATTAAAGTCAAAGTAATAAAAGTTGAGTTAGAGCCTAGCTAAAATTTCTAAATTATTATTAGAGGTAGAAAGATATCGCTGTTCACTTAATTACAAAAGAATTATGGGAGCCTTTAA
Organism: Adranes taylori; assembly: GCA_009867245.2. NCBI lineage: Eukaryota > Metazoa > Arthropoda > Insecta > Coleoptera > Staphylinidae > Adranes > Adranes taylori. The sequence continues at coordinate 685 of WYDF02057690.1, forward strand.
TTGAGGCTTTAATAAAACAACTAGGGCTCATAAGTCAATTAAATAAATAAAATATAATTAAACACCACAAGAATTTAAACCGATCTATTTTTATTAATCAATTTATTCTTGCATACAATTACAATTATATTGGATTGACGTATTTTGGTGAGTAATAAAACAATAACTTAGTTTGACTTTTATGCAACATAATTTCCCTTCTATGCGAAAATAGATATAATAGTTAGCTAGCAACATTTAATTACTAAAGATTCTACGTGGATTCAACAGAGATCGGTTGGCGGATAATATAATAAATTACCGTATCGTTCTGGTTAGTTAAATATTCGTAAAGATCAATACGGCACCGATAAACTTTATTATAAATTAACAAATAAATGTAAACACTTTCAATCCACATTATTACATTAATTAATCAATAATTGATTTATTAGAAAGTGAAAATTACTCTTATAGGAAATAAAATTAATTACTGAAGGATTAAATTGAATAAAAACCTCAGGTGCTTTTAATTCCGTTAAAATAAATAAGTAACTTAATATGTACTCACATTGGAACCCCTGACAAAATTTACAAAAAATAATCGCATAATTAGAGCGCAAGAAAACGAATCGCGTATTGAAACTAAGCAAAAGCTGGAGACTAAAAGCTGAATTTAATGAGCGACAAAGCTAAACCCAATTGAGCCTGTTTTGGGCAAATTTCCGATTATATAAAGAAATATTTGTTATTTGATATTTGTTATTTTAAATACGAATTGGATAATTGACTTGGTCTACTTGACATTAACGTGTATTCTCGAATGTTGTTATAAATTGTTTTAATTTTTTTATCATATTTAATAGTAGTTGTATGAAGAAATACTTTTATTGGAATAGTTGTTTTGTTTTCGTAATACAATATTTTGCACATTTGCACTTAATTAAATAGATGCTTCTTTTAATATTCTTTTTATACATTCTAGAAACATTTAAATAATGCAGAAAATATGTAATAAACATTTAGACTTTTAATAAATATTAATAGCTTTCCATTGCGCATGCTGTACTTATCATAAATATTAAATTATTTTAATTATATAGATATATTCAAGAATATTATCATATTATTCATTAAAGCCTTGTAATCGTTTAAATATTTATTTATGTCTATTATAGTTTAATAATTTGTATGTTGTAATAATTTAAATTAACTAGCAGCATGAATGTTTGTTTGGTTTGGAATTTAAAATTATCTCGATTCTATACAAATATTTACTTTTAATTTAAAACTCTATTTATATATGTTATAAATTTAAGGCATTACATAACAAAGAATCTATTGAAAAGTCGAATATGATTGAAATATTATAATAATCGGGTTATATATATATATATATATATATATATATATATATAATATTGAAATAAATAATAGTTTAATTAAAAAGTAATCATGAATTTTTTGGACGAATAGATTTATCATAATTTTATTTTGTAATTTTCTTAACGTTTTGCTAAACATTGTTATCATCTTCAGACTAAAAGTTAAAATGAACATTTAAATGATTCTAAATTGAAATACGGCAAATAATGTGTAATGTTAAAATCAATAATGGATATGTTTAGACACAAAATGAAATTACTGTAAAAAAAAAATATTTTGCCTTCGATTATAGTTAAATCAAACTAGGCCTTTGATGCTGGTCCTATTGTTTAATGTTACAATCAAATACCATTTTTGCTTTGTTATAAATCAATTTTGACAAATATTAAATTTATCAATCAATCAGACATTTATACAAAAAAATTTACCCAATTTATTTTATTTGTTCATTTTATATTATATATTAATCACTTTTCTATTTTATTCAAATAATCTTATAATCAAATTTCATTTTATAGCTTTAGAGTTTTTATTGGAAGTAACTATATGTGTAACATTTAGACGACAATGGATTTTTTGTTTATTATATGATCTTCTTTTATTGAATCTTTGATTTCACTTAACAATAATTGAAGGTAAAATATCACGATGGGCATTTCAGTTTGTCGACGTTTTGCCAAAATCATCGGCAAAATGAAGAAGCAACTGATATTGTCGAGGCTTAGAAAATGTCTGAAACATATTGTATGATTCTTTTAGCCTACGCTCTTGTTACCCTCCTTGTGTTGGTGCCTATTGTGGCTAGTACGGTGACTAATATAGTGTCTTGGCAGGAGATCGTTGATGAAGGTCATATCATAGATGCATCTTTGCTTATGTTTTTGGGGCCAAACATAAGCAAAGATGAAAGAATAGCTCTCAAGCAACAAAGAACCAACAACGAAATTGTGATACTACCTGCTGACAAAGGACACGCAACAGTAATCATGAACACCTCCGATTACGAACAAAAACTAAACTACTTTTGTGTAAAAATTAGAAGGGACCACAAACACATACATAGAATAAAAAAATTACAAAAACGAAGCTTAAAGCTTCACCTATCGACGCCGAGACAATAACAAAGTAATTCCTCGCGAAAAATCAAATGCTATGGATTACCGAAAATCCATAAGGAAAATACTCCTCTACGATCCATCGTCAGTTCTTTTGATTCTCCGACACATCGTCTTACACAATATTTGATCAAATACATTCACCCTTTAATTGAATCCTCAGAGATCATATGTAAGAAACAACCAACATTTCTTAGAGATCCTCCAAGAACATACACTACAACCTACAGACATAATAGTTAGCTTCTTAAATTGACTAATTAAATTTAATGCTAATTTGTAACAGTATATTACTTCGTCGAACATAATAGGCGTGAAATTATATAAATACATCTAAAAATAGGCGCAAACATAGTAGGCGTGATATTATCAAATGCACCGCTCAACACGGAAAAAATATAAACAAACATGCCGTAAAAGCAATATGCGAGAGGAAAGTCAAAGCATACCGCCTGCTATACGAAAATACCGACAAGTGTAGGAAACTTTGTCCTAGATATATGTGCATATGTGTACACCGACAGATTTCCCCATCTCCGCAACTGATTTTTATTGCGAAAGCTATTATTTACCGAACGATTTTTATTTCGCCCACCTATTTACAATAAGCTGCTGTGCTTCTCACCATTTGTGTTTTAAGCCGATTAATAGTCTTCTCTCATTGAACGGTTTTTACATCTGAAGTTCTTCGCTTCAGCTATACTCGATGAGAGAAGTAACATGTTTCTCGTACATTTTCGTCAAATAATGTAATTCTGATATTTAAAATTTCCTGCGGAGCAATGATGCTTTCCCATTAGTCATAGTTCTAGTCTTTATCACAACATCGCCGTACATGAAACATTGGGCATTCTAAGAAAAAACAAAGTTTCTACGCACATAATTGATCTAATTAACCACTGCACTCACAACGTCTACTGAGGAAACAGGGGATAACGCTACAAACAACAGTTGGAGCATAAATGGGTTCGCCTCTTACAAGCGCTATCTCCAATCTCTTTATGGAAGAGTTTGAAACAAGAGCGTTGGACAAGATTCTTTTAAACCCCAAACAATGGTTGCGCTATGTAGGCGGCACATGGAAATTCTCACATGGAAATCAGGAACTATAGAAATTCCTCGAAGCATTTAACGCTGAACACCCAAAAATCCAATTTAACCTGGAAGTATAACACGATCATCAAGTGCCATTTTTAATTGTACTGATTTCAAAGGAACTTAACGAGCCTTTTGGGTTCACTGTTTATAGAAAGAAAACAAAACGCATAGACACCGCTACTTATATACGCTAATTCACATCACCACCCACGACAGAAGAGTTCTATAATAAAAAATTTAGTTCCATCATTTTAGACTACTTATCGATAATGAAGGAATAGACTTTTAAATCGCAATATTGCGTGGCGAACTTCTGCAGAATGGCTATACTAATAAAAAAAAATAATAATCTACGCCTGACACACAATGTCCGGAACCAGTATCTTCTGACCCAACTGCTATTGCAACTCTTCCGGTTATAAAAGGAACTATCGACAAGATATCATCGATCCTAAAGAAAGACAGCATCAAGTACGCACCAAAAAATTAGCAACATATTTAGCGAAAGACAAAGTCCCAGTATAAAACTAAGAAGTATACGAAGTACCCTGCAATGAATCCGATTTAGTCTATATTGGTTAAACCCTTTGAAAACTCTAGAACCATAGCCACAGAAACATGCTATAACAAAAGAATTACCAGAGAAGCCATAGAAATCAAGAAACGACTAAACACGATGAAGAAACGAAACTAGAACCAAAACATTTGTAGCGCAATGAGAATATTCCTTGTGCATTTTCGGTAATCCATAAAACTTCAGACATTTCTATGATTTTTCGCGTGGAATTAGTTCGTTTACTATTTCGGTGTCAATAGGCGTCGTTTTTGAAGTTTTCTCTATGTATCTGTTAGGGTCCCTACTTATTTTTCGTAAATGTTGTCTTCCAGTAAGTCATTTAGTTTTTCGGAGGTGTTCGGAGGTGTTCATGATTACTGTTGCTGTTCCTTTGTCAGCAGATAGTATCACGATTTCGTTGTTGTTTGTTTGCTCCTTCTTCAAAGCTATTCCTCCATCTTTGCTTATGTTTGGTCCAAAAATATAAATAAAGATGCATTTATGATACGACCACCATCAATGATCTCCTGTCTAAACACCGTATTAGTCACCGTACCAGATACAATAGGCATCAACAAAAAGGGGGTAACAAGAGCGTATGCTAAACGCATCACACAATAACTCAGACTTTTTCTAGGTCTCGACAATGCCAGATGAGATTTTGGCGAAACGTCGGCAAACTGAAATGGCCTACCACGAGAGGTATAAACCAGACAACAAGAAACGATTCTTATTAATAATCTAAAAAGGAAAAAAAATAATTTTGGATTTTAATAACTTTAAATTTATGTTAATATCAATTGATGTATTCTATAAATTAGATTATAATATTTTATTATAATTTTTGATGTATAAAATAGTGATCCATATTATATTATTTTTTATAATAATGAACATTTATCCATAAACACATATATGTTTTAAAATATTTTGTAATTTGAAGTATTAAAATTATATAATATTTCATGTTGTAATTAGTTTTTCTAAATCAGTTTCATGTAAATAGATTTTCCAATACACATTTTCTTAATATTTTATAAGGTGACAAAAAATAACATTGACAAATATTATTTACTGTAACTTTAAGAAGCAAAGAATAATCTAAAATAATAATATTAATACACTCACTCGATTTCGAAGTGACCACCTCGAGCTTTGCTACAGACTCCCAGACGCGTCTTGTAATTTATGACGATCGGCGACAATTTCTCCCATGCTCGGCGCAACAATTGCTTCACGGAGTCCATATTTAACATCGGATCTTCAAAACCCGATCATACGCTATATTCCATCGCATTGGGGTCCGGCGAGCAGGCCGACTATTCTGCAGACGAAATGAAATACGGGCAATGAGCCTTGCACCACTTGTGCGTAGTTTTAGTCAAATGAACCGCCGCTGAGTCTTGTTAGAACATTCATTCATCATCATCGAAGTATATTACGGATTTAAAGATATCGCGTGGGTTTGAGCTGATTTTTACCCCATGATCTACAAAATAAAGGGATGCCTTGTTGGTGGCACATATTCCTTCCTAAACCATAACTGACTCCAGATTTTGACGATGTTCAACAATCGCCGAGGCTTTTGAAACATCAGCTGACTAGACCGTGTCGTTTTGGCGGTTGTGCATTCAGTGGCGTAGCAAGGTCTGGTAGTACCCGGTGCGGAATGTCAACTTATCTCCCCCATGTCCACCAAAATATAAAATGACATTTATTGAAAAAGTAAGAAATAGAGTCGAAAAATTGATATTCAACCACAAATTCTAGGAATCTTAAGGAAGTCCAACCAATAGGCTTTTCTTTTCAAATTTGGCAGCTTTTAGAAATCCTCTTAGGCCTGGAATTTCTGTAAAAATACCATCTGAAGAAAACTCATCGTAATTTTCAACTAAACATTGTACAAATTTGGGAAGTTCAATTTCCGAAGTTTCGATCAGATTGCTGGGTTCTAAGACTGCAAACCGATCTGATATACATTCCATGCCTTCGCAACGCTATCTTATTGAAACATGTCCTCTAACATGTACTCTATCATTGACTTTTCAATTCTTGGTCCAAAGTGCAGTCTTCTCTCCGGACATAATTTTCTTCCTTTTGACAGTTCTTCTTTTTGTTACAGGAATACCCATCAAATTGCAGTACTTGCTTATCAAGCTCACTTCTTTTGTCTTTTAAAAGGACCTTTATACTTTTCATCTTGATAACAGACTTCTTTAAGCTTATTTCACAAACTTCCAAATACTTTTGAACGTGTGACTTTTTCTAAGTCAGACACGTTCCATAAACCCTAAACACAAAAACAAGAAACCAAACATTGCAGGCAACAAAATTTGAGCTACTCCTCTGGTTGCAATTGTTTCCAAAATCTACAAAATGGCATCGACAATTCCTCAATGTCATCGACAATCTTCTTAATGCAACATTTGTCGGAAAGATCGTGCTTCGGTTTGTAGGATCTGAGAAAAACACGTATAAACATTCTAAGCTCCCAAAAGAAAGTCACATATAATGGAACTGTTGCAAAAGAGTGTACTACACATAGATTGAGAGAGTTGTTTGTAGAGGGTAAAAACAAACCCTTGTTTGAACTCCTGAATGATCTCCAGCCATTATAGAAGCGTTGTCATCCTTGTTCTCGTCTTATTGTTACATCTACACAATATCATGCAATAACCTTCAAAATATCTTCCGTTTCTTTCAAGTTAGATGAAAACCTCTAGAAATGACCCCTTTGTTTCAAATTTTTCTTCTCTTTGTGTACCTAACTAAGTATTTCATCCATTTGAGCTATGTGCGATATGTCTGGCGTGCTAAGATGCTGGGCAGCATTTGGCTACCAGAAGAGAGTCATTTTCAAGGCTCTCTGATTGCCCATAGTGTACCTACAGTGGGCTTTGATATGCGGTTAATATCAATCTGAGTAGCTCTGACAACTGGATTTATCGAAGTATTAGTTCACCAATCGCTTTCATATTAATATATAATTGTACGAGGAAGCTCGAATGTGTAGAGAATGTACTCCAGGGCGATACATACACTCGGGACAGAAAATGCCCTAGAGGCCAGGGACGAATTCATTTATAGGCCAACCCTGTTTTTCTCCGTTGTCGAAGTTGTTGACTCCACTTAAGTCCCGTTGTTTAACTCCGCAGTTCAGTGACCACAGCTGTCCCTTTAAAACCCGGCAGATAAGCTGTCTCGCAACAGCCTAGCACTAGACAGATTCTTTCACCGACAGTGACATTTCCTATAAGCTCTGCTGAACCTATAGGTGAATCTTGAGCTCATCACACGCTACAACGTTCCGCTCAAGACGTCCGTTATAAGATGTTGTAATCGTACTAAAAAAATTTGCGCTGCTACAAACTTGCACGTGCCTATTAGACTTTGAGTTGAGAGGTTAAGTGATTTGTCGTCTAAATTGCGTCACATCCCACTCGGTTTGAGAAAAATCGAGAAACACTAAGCCTGGTTTCGGTGTTTTCGTTTCCATAACTGAAGCCTTTCTCTGTTATCCTCTCATACACGTCACTAATAAAATGACGAGACAATTAGCTACATATCGAGGTTCATTCTATTAGCCACCAGGCATTTTCTGTTTTTACTTCTGAATACATCCTTTAACAGTTACCTGCAATTGGATATGCCGGAAAGCAAATCCTATGCACTTCGAACGGATGTTACGATTGCGGACCATCGCCCAGCATCATATAGACCATCGCATAGTTCATGAATGTTCCTCGGACCACGCAGAATGCTCTACGATAACGCTGCCGGTTTCACTGCGTGGCCGTAGTAGACCGTATCATTGTAGAGCAATTTTGCAATCAAACGATACCTCAAACGCATATATAGTGCCAAAAGGTTCTAACTTTGGTATACGGAAATTATAAACTCGTTACATTTGAATTATTCTACAACATTTTAGTAGAAGGATCTCATACCCCACCTAATTAATCGCACGCATCGGAGCTTACTATGCCACTTTATGGAAGCCTCCTATACGGGAGTCACTCTACACCCGCTTCTAAGTAACGTCGCAGGTCTCACGTTACCTATTATATTAATCTGATAGGGGAAGCATTACTCTACCAGACGAATCCAACAGTTCATTGCTTCTTAATACTAAGTTGGATCACCTTTGTTAGATTAGATTATTTTGTGAAATCATGAAAGTATTTTATTCTTTCCAAGTGGTCGTTTCTTATCATCGGTTCTTCAACATCCCTTTCACAATCATCTCACATAGTTACTCCCGTTAGAAGAGAGTTATAGTTACTCCCGCCAAAATACTACGCCGCAAAATACTTTTCATTTTTAGTACTTTGTTTACGATGTTTACTTTATGGTCGGTTCTAGAGTGGGCAATACTTACCACCTCAATGTCTAAAACGTTTCGCACCGACTATATTATTACGATGTTCGAGTTAGAAATATCATCTTGTTGCACTTAACGACTTCTGGTCATGATATTTGCGCTAGGGATGAGACAATGAGTCACCAGACCCGGTTTTTAGTTTAGTTTTCAATATAAGCGTGACACAGCACCCCCTCTCCTCACGCACCACTTAGTAATACTAAATCGAAGAGGATTTCAGCATCACATCGTTCATTGGCAATTTGTTCCAGTTAACGACTGTTAACCCCCATGTAAATTATTTGAGATGTTATTTTAACTGGTACCCGATGCGGGCCTATGCCACTGTATTAGTTGCTCCACGGTGAATAGGTTCTTGTCGGCGAAGAGGATTTGTTCCAACCTATGATCTACTTACCGACGTTAGAGTTTGCTGGAATCATTGTAATCGTACGCGCTTGTTCTCCTTCGCGAGGAACTGGATTTATTGTAGCTCTAGGACTTTAAGCTGATGTTCTTTTTACTCATTTGACGCACCAATTTGAGCGAATTTTTCATATACGTGACTCGCTTTCTGATGATCTTCCTATTTCTGGAAGTGTTGAGAGTGCGCTTTCCTTCCTATTCCTGGATGTTCTCCATTGCCGAAATCTCTAAACAGGTTAATTGTTTTTGACACGATCTGTGAAGACACACATCCGAGTAGATGAACAATTTTACATTGACGTTTTATTTGATGAAGCTACATTGGTTGGCCTTCTTAAAACATACAACAGTTAAGAGCAATATTAAACCAGGAGATTGTTTTCTAATAAAAAAAAAATTGTGTGGAGAATTTATTCGTTTTTGGTAGGACACATGAAATTTTGTCAACGTTATTTTTGTCACCTCGTATGCTAAACTAAAACAAATAAGCGATATATTTAATGAATTATCATATTTTCTGCTTTTTTTCATGTTATTGCAACCACCAAAACTGTACCACAACTGCAACAATAATCAACACAATGCACGCAATCAATGTATCTATCAAACCTATCTGTAAACATCATCATCATGTTTTACTACCATAATTATTTTTCTCTTATTTCTTTTTCGTCTTTGTCTCTTTTTTGTCTCTGTCTCACACTTAAAACATTCATTAATTGATCTTGCTGTTTATAACATTTTTGGCTCACTTACAAATGCTGGGGGCCTCATAAAATTGGATATTCCTCATACTAACCACAAATGGCTATTTTTGTGGATCAAATTTCAAACTGAAATTAATTACATGGATCATCTACACAATAACTGGATTTAATGGGATGTGACTTAATTTGTAATTACTCTAAAACTTTCCAATTTTGTATACGTGAATACTGAAAACCAATAATTTATATATTTGGGTTTAACTTTGAATTGGCATGGCCTCATTAATAATGGATGCATCCGATAAATGTATATTTTTTATAATGGGCATGTTTTATCTCATCTACCTCTCAAATTAATTATTTGCTCTTCATTTATAATGATCCATAAATTAATTGAATTCCACACGGTTTTCTGTCCGCTAATAGGACGTATTAGTTCACGCCCCACTAGCAGGAGGTAGTTCAGCCTCATCTGCTCCTTCCTCCCAACAGCCAGGTGGTGGTGGTGGGTCAATATCTTCTCCCCAGCCGCCATTGGTGCATAGCACTTTCCGCTCATTCCATCAGCCGTGGGAATTGGATCAGACCATACAATTAGCGGCGGCAGCTGCCGATCAACAAACGGGTCAATCGATCTATACAGCACAAGGCAGTGGACCGGATACAGGATTGCACTTTTGCACAGACATCGTTCCGATTAAGGTATATATACATATATTTGTGTGTGTGTGTGTTGTATATAACTAGATTTTGTGTCATACTTCATTTATTTTTATTTGCTCTATAATTATATGTTTAATGTTTTCGTTTTGATATTTGGACAATATGTCTTAAATGATCAACTGAATAAAGTTTAGGAGAATCTAATGAGTACATTCTTCGTACCTTATCTAGTGATATTGTCATGTTTAAAATTGTGACATGGAATTGAGTTAGCTTTAACAGGATAATTAAATTCTGCTTCCAGTCGAAACACACTCAATTGAACCGGAATCAGACAGCAAATGTTAAGATAGGGCGTAGACAGACTAAATTATTATTTTGGGTGTTTGTAGAATGTACATACACAAAAATAATTTATTATTACACAAGAAACTAAGGAACCTTACTTGATTAAAGCTAATGATACATCCTTAATATATCGCTTGCTTCGAGACCTTACTTATATTCATATCCATAGAACTATCTTTAATATTAACAACATAACATGACACACTACACGTTCTATCATCATACATCAACTAACTTACAACGTTGCCGGATTAGCCAGCACCCTACATCCCTCTTCTTTTATTTAATCCGGGATCGGTTGCATTTTTAAATATAGCGAGAGCAGTAGCGAGAGCAGAGCAGTTGCAAGATCTACAGTGAACATACAGAAAACAGAATACATGTGTATAGGAGGAGAACAACAAGATCTGCCTGTCTCAGACAAACAGAATATCAAACACTGCAGCTCATATAAATACCTAGGCGTAAAAAATATCGAAAGAAGGAAGTCTGGACGAAGCAATAGCCGAAAGAAATCTTCAAGGCAGGAAGGCTGTGTCCATGA
>WYDF02057701.1:0-11866 GCA_009867245.2 Adranes taylori
TTCGGATTTTGGACACTCCGCGTTTATTGTCTTAGATTACATCAGTCAATTCTAGAAGGACTGATGTAATCTAAACATAATAAACGCAGAGTGTCCAAAATCCGAAGTTTTATTTCATTAATAACTGTTTTCGATATCAAATAAAAGCAAAAGAAATATTTGATAAGCAAAATACATTGGCGCATTAGAAACTTTAATTAGCTAAATCAATTTATAAGCTGACTTCAATTTACCATCTAAGTATCTTCTATTTAATTCTAACCATTGACGTGAACTCTAATGAAAATGCCGTAAAACTAATGATTTCGAAGCTAATTTTATTAATCACACAAAATATTAGGTTTTAATTTTATTTCATTCATAAATGCAGGTAATTCTGTGTAATTAGAAACTTGCAACATCTTTTTATTAATATAAAAACCTATTTTTTAAATAAAGTAAGATTTGTTCACTTTAACATCAGTTTGAAATAATAAACATTGATAACTGAATAATAATAACATTGGATAAGGAATAAAAAGTTAGGAGGGTCACGTAATAATATATTTTAGACTGGCTACCATTATTACGGTTTCATTTCAATAAAATAAATTATTTTATTGTTTTTCTTGTCATTCATTCCGACCTATATGCAAATGAGTGGGATTTGAAATTATATTATCGTCCATAACTTTGAAAAAAAAAATGAAAGAAACAAAACCGAACAGGCAGACACAGATAAATTCAAATACATTCCGTTCATACATTCATATAAATAAAATACGACGACGCTATAGGTAGAAAATAAGTACATATATATAACGTGGATTAGTTTTTTCAAATTAAAATTATTAATAAAAATCTAGAACTACATTCACGATATACTAAGTTAGAGCCAACGCATGATCTTTTCATCACTTTCACTGATTAACCCTTTCACTGTCATTAGTGCCATCTTTTCATCCTAGCGGCATCTATTAACAATGATTGAACTTAAATTTCCAAGATACAAACCATATTAGTAAAAAAATTGGCACTATATTAGTAATTTTGAAAATATACAAAATCAATTAACCTTATGGATAATTTCAATTTCTTTTTTTCTGATGAGTGTGATTAAGTGATATTTATAGTGTAAGATTCAGTAGTTCAACTTCTGAAAGTAGTAGGGCAGTTTATAACAAAGATAGTAATGTTGAATTTCCATTAAGAAGAAGAAGAAGAGTGAACAGAATTGTATCAAGTGATTCCTGTTAGAAAACTGAGGAAGAAGCTGACAATTTATCTTCTGTAGCAAATATATGGATTTCTTGCAGTGGAGCACAACGCAATTTCAATTTTAGTTTAAATGAAGGAATAAAACCTAAAATAACTGAAATTTTGCTTTAAGGGAGTTAATTGATTTTTTTCGTGTCTGTTGTTTGATAATATATATGAGGATCAACATTTATACCCAACAGAAATTTCAGAAATCAAACGGTTTTTTGGCATTATCGTTTATATGGGAATGGTAACATCCTATCAATAGCTAACTATTGGAGTAATGAAAAATTTTATCCAAATATTCCGAATTGTAATTGTTCCGAATTTAAAAATTATTCTTTTATAGTTTAAAAATAAAAACAATAAATGGAAAATCTATTAAGATTAATTATAAAATTTAATTTTTTTTGCTACTTTTTAGATTAAATTTTTTTTATTAAATGATTTTGGGTAAATAATGTTTTTTTATTTTACATATTTTTTTTAATTATGATAATTAGCTAAAAGACTTTTTAAATCTTTAGTTTCTGAAATAATTTTATAATGATTTTGGGCAAAATCGTTAAATTAAAAAAATGGTTATATAAAATATTTTTAATTCAAAATATATATATATATCATTGTGGGAAAATTATTAAACTTCAAATTATTAGATTTCAAAAATTTTTTAATAGTTATCGGCTATAAAAATTTTATAAAAATTGTTTCTAAATGTTTTTATGATTTTGGTTAAAATCCTTACATTTTTAGATTTTGAAATAATTATTAGATAAAAAAATTTATTTTTATTTTTTATATGATTTTGGCCAAATTAAATTTAAAAATTTTTAGCTAAATTTTTAGCTAAATTTTATTTAAGTTTTTAGTTTCTAAAATATTTTCATAACGATTTTGGGCAATAAATTTTTAGATTTAAAAGTTTTTTGATACGATAACAAAATATTTATTTCTATAATATGATTTTTGGCAAATTATGAAATTTAAAAGTTTTTTCATTATAAAAATTTTATGATTTTGGGCAAAATTGTAAAATTTTTAATTTAATTTTTTTTTGATTAGATAAAAACAAATTTTTTTTTATTTTTTTTAATATAATTTTGGGTAAGTTTATAAAATTTTAAAATGTTAGATTTTAAATGTTTTTATGATTTTTAAAAAAATTTATTAGCTAAAAAATTTTTTAAATATTGAGTTTCTAAAATATATTATAATGATTTTGGATAAAATCGTAAAATTTATAAATCAAATTTTTTTTTGTTCATTTGATAAAAAATTTGTAATTATAATTAAATATAATCACGGCTGTCGCTCTGCTCACTATTTCAGCTTGGCTGGTCGCTGCTGCTGGCTCCTGTTTCTGCTGGACGCTTTCGTAAAAATGAACTGAATAAATCTGTACACAGGTTCGCTACTTATAAGCCGGAATAGTCTGTCTTATTCTACTCTGTGCGTTAGCCACCCATCGTTTTCAACCACACATCGTAGGGCGTGCACACGTTATTGCACCAGCAGCAGAAATACAACGAACAGCGAAAAGCCAGCACACATATCATTCGGTCGCTGTTGGCAAACAGCATAGTGAAAATCGCTTACTTCTACATACTAAATATCATACACGGACAGCGTACGTAAGCAGTCAACACGTTGAATACAGCGACAGTGAGTAGCGACGCAACACAGCTCTCGGCTGCTAGCAATATATTGTTAGCTAAGGTGCGCGCAACGAAATGCGTTCGTATTTCTAACAGAGACTACAGAGACTACGTACAAATTCACGAAAACGAAAATTTATTTATAACAATGGAAAATAAACAACACAAAACGACTTTAGAATTACAAGTTGTTGTGTATGTGATTGTAACATGGAATACACATGTGTTGCTAATCTAGACGGCTTCCATAATGTTATAATTTTGACTGTTTTGTTTGTAGCTTTCTTCCTTCCATATTTTTTAGAATTTTGTTTGTAGCAATTTTTACAATATTTTTTAGAGCCGTGGAGTCTAAATCGGTGTTGTAGAGTTGTGGATTTCAAAATCTTGCGGCAATGATGCTCCTTATAAAAAAAAGAACTGATGATCCTTATAATAATGGGTGAAATGGCCGTAGATCTTGAACTAGACGCTATTTTAAGACAATTGTGTTAATAATTGTAAATGGTTGGTATTGCGTGCTTATTACACGGAAGAAATGTACAAACAGAACAGTAAAAATTATAATATATTGCAACGAGCAAATTTGTCCTCATTCTAATTTAGTTCTATGGTAGAGAGTTTTATACGCTTGATACTTGTAAGTCATTTAAATAATTCAGGATGGCTAGATTTTATGAAATGTAATTACGTAAGCAGTTTGTTTGTTAGACGAACTAGTTGGAAAAAAAGCAGACGTCTACGGGCAGTTTTACCGTAAATAAACTTTCCAATATCATTTATCGTTCATTAAACTCTATTGTATCAAATAAATCTTGAACAAATTCTTTTACCTAATCCGCAGTTCTCACTAAAAAAAATCGTGGACGTGATCGCCAACCCATCTTTCATATATTGGAAGTCATTCGTTTCATTATATTGCGCATAAAACGTTAAGTTGAACCTTTTATTTGTGACTGTCACCTTATAACACGTCTAGTAAATTCAATTAGCACAATATTGGTTTAGGGTAAATTAAACAAAACAAGCGTAATCTTAGATCGCTACAAATCTAGTTACTTTCCATTTGAAATCTAGTTACAGAATCGAGTGACATCTAGCGTCAAATAATATTAAATTCTTTGATCGACCCTGTACATTATTCTTATATTGACCCTAATAATACCTAGTTACAAATCTAATTACTTTTCATTTTAAATCTAGTTACAAAATCTAATAACATCTATCGTTAAATACTATTAAATTTTTTTATTGCCTCTGTGCAGTATTATTATATTGACCCTCGTAATATCTAGTTACATGTACGTTTAAATAATAATATTAAAAATCAGACCTGAAATGGCGTCACAGGCAAAATATTAGATTTTCGTTTAGAACGAGTACACATACGGTAGAGAAGGGTGGGTAGAATCGGCGGTCGCCCACTACTTCGCAAAATTCTATTGTGAACCCGCCACTGATAATAACATAGTGAAGGGAGCACTGGAAAAACAACGGAGACATCCTGCATTTTAAGCAAAAAAAAAATTTACGGCACTGGTACATTTTTTAGCCAATTATTTTTTTTATACTGACTCTGGTAGTATCTGTTGACAATTTTAGAATTTACTTACCTACATTTATTTTAAATCTAGTATCTTCTATATTGGGGCGGAGTTAAACCACGTGGTCTTAGCCAGATCACGTGAAGATAGGTTTATAAGAATTTATGTACATAATACGGCTAGTATTATGTACATAAATTCTTATACAAAATACGATCTTTAATTTTATATAAAAATAAATAAATATATGGAATATATAAACCGATGACGTCATATGTACATGGATATAATATTTGCTATTGTTTAGAAATGGAACTGCCTGGGAATATTACGTCTGTGTACTTACGTGTGTTGGTTGCCATGGTGAGAAATTAAAAAGTTTTAAGTTATTAAGGGTCATAACATAACTTTGAAACAATAAGAGTTAGACTCCTCTGTGTTATATTATTTTAAACAGAATTACAAGGGCTATCAAACAGTATAAAAATACACAGGGTGTTACTAAAGTTTTTTGAAAAAAAATTTATTGCTCAAAATCGGTTCAATAGATTCAGTTGTTCATATTGGTACTATTGAGATTCCTCAGTCCTACATATGTTCCCCGAGTTCCATTTTTCGAACTTTCATAGGAACCGAGATATTATGAGCATTACACTTTTTTCAAGGTCAAATTACTCCGATACTAAATCGTTCGTTTTTTAACTATAAAATAAAGTTTATTCGAATATCCTATCTTTTATAGTTTCTGGGGTATATTGGACAATATTTTGAAACATTGAATGTGGCAATTTCGTGTTCTGTAACTGAACATGACAGAGACATGAGACTTTTTATTCAACGTATAATACAAGGTACTATACGCCTGCAAAATTTCAGCCTCCTGGTTTGACAACTTTTTGTAAATAATGGCGCATTTCCGCCATATTGAATTTATTTAAAAAATCATTTTTGCGGAAGACCCGTATGCATCTGTCCACCAAATTTAATCCAGATGAGTCCTCCATGGAAGGAGAAATTCTGGAACATCGAGAGACTCGCACAGACATTGAAAAAAATGCCTTTCTTTTAAATTGGTGAACAAGAAAAAAATTTAAATTTGTTTTGTGGTAAATTGTTCCTTATGACCCTCTCTTCGAATGATGTACAAACGGTTTACAGTGATTTGAATTCAAACGTACAAGGTGAAATAGAAAAAAATTTCAAAATATAAATCCTATACCTTTCTTTTACCTATCGTACGTATATGGTATATGAAAGATAAAAACAGTAGGTAATGAGAAATTTTAAGTTGTAGGGTGAATCCTTGTCAGTCAGCGGTTTAAAAATAAAATGAATATGAAATAAATTAAATTATTTCCAAATCAAATGATAAATAAATTAAATTGTTAATTAAGTTAGATATGGTGATAGTAGAATACAGTATTTGATAATAACTAATACTTTCTAAGGCTGACTTCTTTACATAAATTAAATTAAATAACATTATAGTAGTCAATTTAATAAAAATAAATTGACATTAATTAATTAGGTAGCGGCATGTAATTTGAAAATAAGTTTGTGGTGGTAGGAACGACAAAACCTGTAAGTAAAATAATTTTATAAACAATTGGGGAATTTATTTGATGAAACTTGAACGCCATGTTTATTAATCAATTTGCACGTAGTAATTGAACACAAATATTGTAACAACGCATGTTACTTGAAATAAATTAACTAGATAAATTACGTAAACCCAGCACAGGAATAGCGAGTTATTGAATTTGAACGTAGTCTATGTTAACTATACGAACGCGTTTCGTTGTGCGCACCGTTTGCAATATAAGCAGCAGACAGTTGTGTTGTGTCGCTGTCACTATGTTCAACGCGTATTGACTGCTTACGCACGCGGTCCGTGTATGTAAAAGTATGGGGTTTTGGCTACGCTGTTCGCTAACAGCGTCCGAATATGTGTACTGGCTTTTCGCTGATCGCTGTGTTTCTGCTGCTCACGCAATGTATGTTGGTTAGCGTTGGCTAACGTACAGAGTAAAATCAAAGCGTCTGCCCCGACTTATGAATAGAGAAATTTTGTACAGATTTATTCATTTTTACGAACTCTTAGAAGCAGAAGCCAGCAGCAACGACCAGCCAAACTGAAATAGTGAGCAGAGCGATAGTCGGCGACAATCGCCGGATAGACAACGTGTTTGCTGCCCACAAGAATACGATTAGCCGGACTACTTACGTACTTAGCTACATGTGCTCTAAGCGCGTCCACTGGGGACTGTGGACCAAAGGCAACAGTTCCAACGTGCAGTCTCATGTTATACTGACCTAGCGCTAGAAAATCATATTCCGTAGTAAGATATTAGTTTGCGCCATCTATGAGAATCGCTAGGACTCCCTATTAGCAGCATCGCAAGTGAGAGACACAATATTGTTGTATTTTATTATTTTGATGAGGCGTTATTTATGTTGGATTTACGAATAATTATTTTTTTTATCTGCAAGTAACTTTAACCAAATCATTAATAATACAGTTAGCTGAAGTTATGCATCTGTTTTATTGAAACAGCCTTGACTAAGAAAGACGATTGGTAGGTGTTAAGACTGTGCGGCACTGTTTGTTCTTTAAATATATTGTTGATTGACTGAGTCAGATGAAGTTTAATACAGAGCAGGCAAGTTAACAATTTCAATTACTAAGTCTTGTGTTTTATTCTAAACACTGTAGGGAAATGGGGCTATAACATCATTTCACACTCAACAAAAATTGAAGTGCATATTAAAGTGAATAGCATTTTGTAGTTATTGAACGAGAAGATCCCATAGTGCGAATCGCTGCGCATACTATTAAAAGGATTTCCTCTTGCCAGTCACATTGGAAGCAAAATCATCCCCCGAAATACAACATGACAATATTATGGAAACTACCCATGTGAGGAACACACGTGTATTCCATGTTACAATCACATACACAACAACTTGTAATTCTAACGTCATTTGATGTTCTTTATTTTTTATTGTTGTAAATAAATTTTCGTTTAGATAATTGTTTTGCTCTTTTTTTTGTAAACTGGGTTGTCTAATCGGCGCTATGTGTAATTTCATAGCAAAGGGTTAAATTTAAAATTACTAGTTAAAAATTACCATATACTCCTCGATAATATTTGATAGTTTAAGTTTTATGATAGTTTAATTTAAGGATATTTTACTATATTTTTCGTTTGTGGTGAAATTATATATATATATTTTTTGAACTTATATATATATATATATATATATATATATTTTTTTTAATATCTGCAAAAGGCAACACTCATAACATATTATTGACGACTTTAAACAAATAACTGCTGTTAGCAATTAAAAATATGTAAAATAAATGAGTAATTATTTATTACATTTTCAAGTGTGGTTTGGAAATACATTGGCTCTTAAATAAATGTGAATGTGGTTCTAGATTTATATATTTATCGTATTTATCGTGAGTAAAGCTGCATATAATTATTGACATTTTAATCAGCAAATGAATACATTATCTACATATACCATATAATACATATAGATATGAAAATTTGTTTTACGACGAACTTTTAAATAAATATTTAAACGTGATATTTTTATTATTGCGCCCACGTAACTAATGATTACCCATTAATAAATCGCTATATTTAATTAATAAAACATAAACAATAAAAATTCGTTCATTAATTAATCAATAAAATTGTCTAGCACATTTCTAAATTATTAGCTTATTTTAATACGAAGTGCAATATTAAAAATTAATATTACATTACATATAAAGTTCTATTATATCCTAACGTTTCACAGCACTAATTTCCAATGATTGGCAAAATAGAGATTGAAGGGTATAGAGGCGACAAAAACCAAAAGAGGTCGTAGCAAAAACCACAGTTGGGAACCACTATTTTAGAAACCTAATCGTAAGAACAAAGAAAATAATTAGAAGTGTTTACATTTACCCACAATGACCCTACACAATATAATTTATATGTTATCATAATCGGCAAACAAATTTTGTACAATAACAATATTATCTATCGATATTGACTAATTTAAATTGAAAATACTTTGGTTAAATATTTGAAATTACATAGTTTGAATTCATTTGATAATAGAAAATTAGAATTTAAAGGAAAAAGAAATTTATAGAAATATATGTAACCCGAGCAAATGCTAGAACCTGGTAACTCAAATTCTTTAATTAATTGAGAACATTATAAAAAAAAAATTTACAATAGTGTAGTGATGCACTCTTATCCATTAGTATTAGTATTCTTAAAGCAGTTAAGCAACCGAGTTACTGAGAGCTGCTACTGCAACAGACTGTTTCAACAGATACAGTCCAGTCCATTCTTAAACTTATTTTCGATGTGGTAACGTCCACTAACAATGAGTTCCATTCTGCTACTATTTTATTGATGATAAAGTGTTTCCTTTGATTGCATCGACAAAATTCGGCACTTAGTTTGTGGCTGTGGCCACGCAAGTGGATGTTTGTGTTCTCTTCCTGAATATGCCCTCCAGGTTACAGCTGCAGTGCCCGTTTAATATTATCTATGTTTCAATCAGGTCTCCGTGAGTTTTTCGCTCCACTCAGTGACTCGATGTCTTTCATGAAATATGGATTCCAGATAAGATGACCATATTCCAATATAGGACGAATGTATGATTTGTAAATAATTAAGAAGGCACTTGCTGATAAATTTGGAAATGCCTTCTTCGTTATATACAATAATGAGTTTGCTTTTTTTTACTACCCCATTTATATGCTCGTCCCATTTCAAGTTTGGGCTTATTGTGATACCAAGATCCTTCTGCGAAGCTACTGCTCTCATTGGTTCATTAGCAAATAAGTAACATTTTCCATAGTTTGCCGCACCCATATGCAAAACCGTACATTTACCAGCGTTTAATGGCAGGAACCATTGTTGTGTCCAGTCGTATATTTCGTGCAACATGACCAGCATGTTATCATTTGGATCATCCGGGTACTCAATAATCTTCGTATCATTTGCAAAATGACTAATTCGACTAATTGGTGGGTGTCTGGGCATGTCGCTGATGTAGCACCAAAATAGCAGGGGTTCAAGAACAGAACCGTACGGCTCCCAGCTAAGAACTTGTCCTTTACCCGAACTCGGTAGGTACGATCTGATAAGAAGCTCCGGATCCATTTGAGGTGACCTCTCATTCCCATTGCATCTAGCTTATACAATAATCGTTCCGTCGGCACATTGACCAATGCCTTTTCGAAATCCAGATATAAAATGTCCTGGCTTCTCATAGCCACTTTTAGAGCAATCGCTATCTTCATAGACTCGCATATATTTTTTTCTATATTTTGTGGGATAATCAATCCCCACTCCAATGTGACGGTGCGCGTTCTCGTAGGCTATGGCGTAAGCCATTCAATGTATGTAGAAAAGCGACAGGACATTCGGGTTTAGATGCATAAATCAGACGGCCCTATACAAATCTATATTATATTTATGCAAGCTAATGCAAATATTATTACCTAATGATCATATTTTTTTATAAAGGATTAAAAAATTGTTAAAAAAATGTTATAGACCCCCAATAGACCCCTTTTAAACTTCCATAGACCCCCAGGAGGTCCACCTGAATCCCATTGGGAGTGTCTAGTATTGAGGTTATAGATTGATTGGTCCGTAGTTTGCTATTTTAGCTTTTTCATGCTTCTTATAGGCAGGGATAATTGTGGCCTTTTTCCAATCATCGGGAACTGAACCTCTGGTCAAAGAGTCGTCATGCTATCAGTACTTCGCTCAGATTGATTGCCGACATATAATTATATTGATCTCACTTTGGAGCTTAGGGTGCTTGAAACGTAAATGAAAAACTTCTTCTTATCATTAAGAATTGATTTCTCATACATACACCAGCTCCTCTCCTGATATGCATACACCAGCTGCTCTCCTGTTATACCGATCTGCTCTGGTGTAGTTCGGATAATTGACCATACTGTCCGGTATGTTAAAATTTAACCATGTCACCACTATCATGACTATGTGCAGAATAGTGACTGATATTTCGGAAAGGAATTCGTTAAACTTAGCTGTCAAGGTGGCGATATTAAAGTACATTAGTCATTTCGTGACATCTTGCTTTAGCTTATTTTGCTTGTGTGTAACATGGCAATGTTCTCTAAAATAGAAACACCGCCAGGCAATCCGGTTGACACCCGGCGCTGCCATACGTCCAGGTTAGGCATTGTGAAATATGCGACTAGGTATGGGACAACAGATAACTGGGTTTCCCATGCAAAATATACGACCAGGAAAACCAAATAGCCGCGGCAAGAAGCATCCAAGAAAATCAACAACTTTGTGCTGGACTATCGGAGACTATCGGAGATGAACCGATTAACGAACGGGCAATGTCTTTGAAGTTTAATACGAAGGCCCCTCTGCCCTAAACAGAGATCGAGGAATTTTATCGAACTGTCGAAGTGGCAATAAATAAAATACCGAGCAAGAATGGGTGATTTCAGTGCGAACATCGGTTCCACTGCCGACGATGATCATATTCGCCAAGTAGTTGGGAAGATTTGGGACAGAAGAATGGAACGAGAGAGGAGAACGCTTTATCCAATTTTCTGCACCGAAAATACGCTCGCAATTACGAACTCGATGCATGAAAATTACAAGCGTAGATTATACACCTGGAATCTCCCGATGGATACACGAGGAATCAAATAGATTACAACTTCATTAAGCAGAGATGGAAATACTGGGAAAAACGGCAGATTGTGGAAGGCGATCATCAACTGCTGAAGTGTGAATTTACAGGAAAACTTAAAATCTGTAGGTGAAGGGAAATAAAAAGTCTGTCCAGGCTCAGCGATGACCAGGTTACAATTTTTGAAAATAACGTCATTCGCAAAATCAAACCTCAGCTCGAAGAACTTCAAACAAAAAATACTGAATCTATATGGCAGATGGTGAAAAATAGTCACAACTTTAGAAGAAACACCTCAGTTAGACAGCCCTGGTTATCAATGGAAACATGTAGATGTGGAATTGTACCAATCGTTAAATCGGGAGATACTAGCTGCTGAATGTTTGTACAGAAATTCAGAATTTCTCTGAAACCTAACTCCAAACGCCTGTTCAAGAAAATACGTTCTATCACTCAGGTGTTCAAACCCCGACATTGGGCAATTAAAGATCAACATATTGTTTGAATATAGAACTAGACCAAACTGCATCGGTGTGGAAAGATTACTGTGGCAATCTGAATGCTGACTGGAATACTATTTGTGGAGACCTGGGGAACTATGAGGCGGAACCGGATATACTGTTAGATGAGGTGAGAGTCGCAAGTCGAAAGAGAAAGAGAAAGAGAAAGAGAAAGAGAAAGAGAAAGAGAAAGAGAAAGAGAAAGAGAAAGAGAAAGAGAAAG
>WYDF02057712.1:0-11865 GCA_009867245.2 Adranes taylori
AATGATAAATTAACGTACCGGATTCACTACACTGTTTAATAATTTTACCTTGACTAGGTGTAAATATTTTGAATATTGTTTTAATATTGTTTTTGAATATTGTTTTTAATATGGACCAAGTTATAAAAACAATATTCTATATATATATAGAGAGCATGCAAGTTTTATTTAAAAATGTCGTTCATTATAAAAGTTTTAAAAATGAGGCCGATAAGATAAGACTAATTTCATTTACTATAAGATTTTGACAGCCCTGAGATTTATTATGTACCACATTCTCTTTATTCCACTGACTCAACACACTAAGAGAAGCGTGAGAGGTGGGAAGAAATATCAAAAAAACATGATAGCTGTGCGCATTCTGCATACAATAAAACAAAAATTTGCCGGATATTTTTAAGCACTTCTACAATTGTTTTCATCTAATTATGACGCGTACAAGGAATGTAAAGACCAAACCGATTTTTCTCAAATAACGACACATTTCAACGTGCGTGCCCTTTAGATCTTTCATACAATTTGAAAGTGTAACGTAGAACAATAAAATATTTATTACACTAAAAAAATCTTTTAGAAAGATTTAGGAAATGCTATTAAAAATAATTAGAATTAATTGTTGAATAATAAAATAAGTTACATGCTTGTTTTAATAGGATCATGCAAAATATAGTGCGACTTTAAATCAATGTGCAAATTTAAAAACGTATATTAAGTGCATGAAATAATGAAATAGAATAAATCCACATCTACTTTTGACACGTTCAATCCATAAAAAATAATGTTCAAGTTAAAAAAATAAATCACTGTTTTCAAAATGGTAATTTGTCCACATGATAATTTGCTATATAATTAGTCTATAAAATATAAGAATGATATGCAGCTAATAAATAAAATGAATGACCCAATTATATTACAAAATGCATAAATCCTTAATGTATCTTCCCCTGATCATAACAGATACATTTTAGATAGCAAAATATATTGCATGTCAATTGGAACACCAATTATAACTCACGTTTTATGTCGTTAGATTAAAATTACATTTATTATTAGAATCTATACTTTATTCTGTGTCCAAGTGAAATACAAATAATAAGCCTGACATTGTGAATGCGACAATATACAAATTCAATGAGTACCATTTTGAAAACAGATCACTGACCCGGAGCCGGCTCTGGGAATACCTGCTGGTTCCATTAGAAAACAATCAGGAAACAGAACTATTCAATAAGACATAGACTACTGGACAAAATCAACAAAGTAAACGCTTTATAGAGAAACAATTTAAGAAGAAAACCTCAGACCTGCTGGAACTTGACAGGAGAAACATCAAAAGGATAACTGGCCTGTTAATAGGACACGCACCTTTTAGGGTACATATAAAAAAAATTGGCCTTCACGCTGCTGAAGTATTGTAGTTTGTGCCTAAAAGAAAGCGAGACAGCACATATCTTATATCAATGCGAAGCGTTGGCATCCAGAAGGAGATACGTATTTGGAGCTACGAAAGTTAAATCTGAATTGGTACAAAAATGCTCTTACCAGGATATATTGAAACTGGTACAAGCCACAGATATATCAAACTGGTGGGACTAAACGATCAGGGAAAGTACAATAAGCCGCTTGCCTGCAGTGCTATGGAGCGGCATTCCGCAAACATTCCGTGGTGATAATAATATTAATAATAACTCGGATAATTAGTCGACTAATTCATTAGGCATCAGTCTCATTGAACGGGTAACGTCGATTAATCCACTAACTTTAGAACACATATATTCATGTAACATTGATTCCACTGATAGATTGCTTACCACTGATAGCAACCAGTTCATAATTACTGGTGCTTGAAATTAGTAGATGGTGGCTGCTGGATATACTTATCAAAATTATTTGAATCAATAAAATAATCAACTAGTCATTAATAGTGTACATCTAACAGAAGTATTCATAACTACACTTTCTAGACCAGATCTTTAAATTAATAATAACTAAATAAATATAAGCTGTTAATAAAGCATTAAATTGGTTGCAAAAATTTCTATCATGTATAATCTATTACTTATGGAGTGTAAGGTAGGAAATATAGTGTGCGTAAATAATTAGTCGCTGTTAATAGATTGAAAAGAAATGTTTTAATTGAAAATAAAAAGAAACCAAAACATTTAATAAGTAAATAAAAAAGGAGGTTGTCTTTAATAATTGCTTTAATTGGTTCATGAAGCATCACCTACCTGTGAATTCGTCTTCCCACTCTAAACCGGGATTTAGATTGTACTCATCTTGAAAGATTGAAGAAAAAAAAAGACACAATGGTAAAATAGCATTTTAAATATTACTTTATATTGACAGCAAGGGAGCAACGATTTAATATTCAAAAAAAGATGATTTTATTAATCATTTGAAACGTATGATTTATATTTAAAAATTTTGTTTTAAAAACGATTTAATCTAACCTCCTTCGTTAATAAATGTATAATAGTAAGATTTTCATATTTATTAACTACTGCTCCTTACATGCGGTTAATTTTTAGTTTTATAGATCAACAATTAAGCTTATTTCGATATAACTCCATGATTGCTTACAAGTTTATTTCAATACCAGACCAATTAAATATGTTTTTATATTAGTTAACCCCTTTAGACCTGATTTTTTTTTTCATTGAAAAAATAAATATATATATTTTTTATAGTTATTAAAAGTCGTCATAGATGTGATATTCTTTACAACAATCTGTAATTTTATTAATTTTTCATCGAAAAAAATAATGGTCATAATTTTGCACAATTCTGCTCAACTAACATTATAATACATGATAAATAAAAAATAATTAATCAAGATAACAGTTTATTTTCTTATTATCAGATATTTTCATTTGCGCTACAGTCGTATAATTACTAAAAATAGAACGAAGACAAAAATGCAATAATACTTCTTATGAAACCCAACGATGCAGTTCTGTCTATCCCGATGCATAAATAAACCTGACATTTCTTGCAATAAAAATGCATCTTTTTATTCCATCGATTATATTTGCGATTATGCTTGCTTTCTTGATTTCCATTAACAAATGGTAGGTGATCCACCGAATCATGTGGAATGTCAAGCAAAGGTCTATTCTCCTCGTTTTTCTCATTAGCTTATTTCTAACTGGCTCAGTGTGTGTGTGTGTATATGTGTGTGTGTGGAAGTGTTGATATGTTAGCTGGCACCATTCATTGGTACGCTATAATATACCGCGTCATTGCTGCTCGTTGCTCCTGCAGCGTTTTATTGTAACCCGTGGAATCCCGCGAAGACTGAAATTATCTGTTACGTCGTCGCGTAGGGCAGGGATAATACCGAGATTCACATAGAATTGTGTGAAGAGACCGTGTCACGTAATAAATGTCATGTGATGCACTCCGTTCGACCAGTATAACAGAGTAAAAGTTGACCGAAGGTTCTTGTCTATAAATAGTGAGCTTTTTGGCTGGTTCCTATTCTTGCAAACTCAAAGACAAGCCATCCAGCAGCATCAGTCAGCAGTGGAGCTACCAAGCCAGACCAGCGCAATGAGGAGACAGCAGACAGAGCGACAGTCGCCGAGAACATATTTGGTGAGCGATTTTCTATCCCATATACTGCTCTATTGAACTGTATTTGTTTTGAATAGTTTCTTCCCACCTCTCCATCAACCTACTTCCCATACCCTACTAGAGTGGTTATTTCTAGCTGGTACGCAACACAGTTAGTCACTCGACAACAGTAACGCCAGTGCATATTACAGTGTTACGCGACATAGTAGTCCTTTCCCATACCTCGTACTAGAGTATATACTTCTAGCTAGTGCGTATCATACTTAGTTGTAGTCACTCGACTACAGTAACACTAGTGCGCATTACAGTGCTACGCACCTGTAGTAGACTACTAAGATTGCTCCCTGTTCAGTTATTCATATCATATCCACCGTCTGTACCATGGTATTTAGATTTACCCCCGCCCTCCCGTTGTATTATTGATTGTTGGTATATGCTTTCCGTATTTCTAATGTTTTGATTATTATTATTACCACACCGCTTTTATTTTGTTTTTTGTAATTATTACTATACATTAGTACTGTTTATTTGCAGTGCTTGATTATTATTTTGTTTATAATAGAAATGCTACTGTTTATTTTGCTAACCGTCGTTAATGTGGTATTGATTTCATTTGACATTTATACATTTGTTTATTATTGACATTTAATAGTACATATATATTTCTTTCTCTGTTTATATTGTCTAGAAGACCAATAGACGTTATTTTGTTAAATCATAAATGCTATTTCATTCATTAGCAGTTAGAATATTTTTCAGCTGTCTCCAAGAACGAGAACTACTGGATTACTTATAAGACTCGAAGCTACCCGTGCCCTCAGTAAGCCACTGAGGACCGGATGGACGACAAGATCAGGTTCCAGCGTGCAGTCACACGTTAAACTAAACGTGTCGCCCAATAATAAATATTTCCAAATGCTGTTATATTTTATTAATAAGATTAATAAGATTTTTGTTTGCGCTATAGATGACAGTCGCTAAGGCTACCCATTAGCAGCGTTGTGAGTGTGCGTCTGTCACATTCTGTTGAAGAGCATATATATATATATATTAGTAAAAGTGGCAATCTCTACAGAATCAGTTTCACCAATATACCTGTCGAAATATGCTAAGGGGCTAAGCATTTTTTGGTGACTGGTGCCTTGGTTTTCCTTAGCAACTTAACTTTTCCGCTTCACTTTCTTCCAGTCAGCAAGCAATAACAATGGTGTGTTTTTTTCGTCGTACTCTTCATCTGAAAATCATTCTATCCGATTTTATCAGCACCAACATGAACATTGTTTAGCAAATCATAGATTCATCATTTTTAGTACTTCGTTTTGAGGGTCATATCGTTTTCCTAAAACATAAAAGTAATGTTACTCTTATGAGACCAATTGTGCATTATTATGAACTTAAACAATCAGATAAGATATACTTAATTTATAGTAAATGATTTCTCATTTAATTACATAGAAATTGTAACATAGTTTTTATACTAGTACTGTGTAAAGCATTCTGTATTTAATCAATTTGTTCTACTCACCAAATTGTATTGTCTGGTCGACAATACTAATTCTTTCGTTGCCAATTTTAGCAGCGCATGCCACCTGTGCAACCAGTTGTACATTACGTGCATTATTATGCCTAAACTGTCACAAACGGTATATTTCTAGTCGGAAAGGTTCCATACTTACATTAAATAAGTGTGCATACTTATGACCAGAGGGTCTGAAGGGGTCAAACAAGTAATTTAATGCTAGCCCAAAAACCAACCAACATTTTCCTTTTCTTGACAAACAAATTTTTGAAACAGAAAATACAACTTGTAAACAATCACGATAAAAAAATTACACACTAAATCATATGATCAAGGTTAGTAAAGCTTTTAAACTGTAAATAAATTTAATCTTAATAATAAAATTTTAAAATATGAAATCATGAGTATTTCTGTATCAACACCAGAAAAAGTGCACATTAGAAAATAAGCAATTCGATATTCTCCACAAAAAATATTCAATTCAGTTCAATAATAAATTAAACCTATATGTATGATTGATGAGAAAATGATAGGAGTGTTAGTTTTAGAAAAAGTGATTAAAAGATAAAGAATGTAGAAGTAATTTTTATGGAGGATTCAATAACAATATTCTAAGATAATATAGTTAAATAGTTAAAAAGACTAATACTATAAGTTTCTTAAACAGTGGTAATAAAATGGTTATTTGAATAATACCATATTTTATATAGTCAATGTTATATAAAAAATCATTTAATCAGAAGCTGGCAATGGGATAGTTGGTTCCATAATAATAACATACTACATATCGTTCACAACTGGGATTTTTCACAACTTGTGAGATTAGCAAATGCAATTTTTGACAACTAGACCATAAAAACTTATGGTTGTAAAAAAATTAATTCATGAAAAGATGATTAAAAATACTTAACACTTATTTAGCATAACACAACTTACAAAGATTGCATTGTTTACTTAAAAAGACTTCATTCTCAAAATATAATTAATTAAAAATAATTTTAACGCAAAGCATAAATTCCTAATGGCTTCCTCAAAGAGAGAAGAAGAAAACAAGCTTCATAAATAGTTTTTT
The DNA here is from genome assembly GCA_009867245.2 of Adranes taylori. Classification (NCBI taxonomy): domain Eukaryota; kingdom Metazoa; phylum Arthropoda; class Insecta; order Coleoptera; family Staphylinidae; genus Adranes; species Adranes taylori. The sequence goes on from WYDF02057712.1 coordinate 6,168, forward strand.
CATTCATTATCCCCTTTGTTATTTTTCTCATTATTCCTATCCCCTCTCCCCAAACATCTTTCCCACTTATCCCAATGCTGTGCCATTTCTTTCTCTTCCTCCATCCATACGATTCCTGCGTATCCCTTGGCCCATTGTTCCGAGAACTCTACATCCATACCACATATCCTAGACAATCTTTCATTCACGTCCATTAAAAAACCTTTACTTCTCTCCATAGTCCCATATCAAAATCTAGCGATTACTATCTTATCATCCATATTTATGTCCTTTTCCAAATATCTCACCTTCGTCCCTATCGGTCTAATGAATTTATATCTCCACAAACTTTAACATTCTTCTCGTTTTTGCTTCTCCACGCCTTTCATTTTCTCCGACATTTCTTTAACCACAAATTCCTCTTCATTTATTTTCATTTTCCACCATTCCATCGAACATTTTAATCTCTCATAAACACGTGCCCTATCTCTCATCTCCACGCTCCCGTGAACCCCTATGTTCATTTAATTATTACATTCGTCACATACATATATCACCACTCTCTTTTACATATCATTTATCACCTTCCATTCATATTTTGCCATTTTCTTAAATTCGTCCACTCAAAATTTACACATATCAATTTCGCATCGCACTGCATCGATCCTTTTAATACAAGCATACGCTTTAATAACGCTATGTACATACTCTCCATATCTATACGTTCTCGCCCATACATCCGCACCAAACATAATTACATCGTTCACACATTCATTGTAACAAAGCATGTTACTTGAAATAGATTAAATAAATACATTACGTGAATCCTCTACTGGAATAACCAGTTAAAGTTAAACGTATATTCTACTGGGATCTATAAACGCGCTTCGTTTATCATAGTGTAGGAATATATACGATGTGATAACAGCAGAGAGATGTGTTGCGTTGTTGCTCGATGTGGGTATGGTAACACACATTCTCCGTAACGCTGTATCTAATGCAGTTTACCGTTTATTGTCGTACATAAATATGAGCAGGGCATTTAGCCTGTTCTAATTATTTCATGTATTTTCAATGGCATTGTTTCTCCTTTTACCCCTATTTCCGATACCACCGCAGTGTATTATACTAACCGCCTACGACCGCTGGGGTGTCATATAGTGATTCCTGCGCAAATCATCCACTAGAGTGTATAATTCTAACCTACGAATGGTGGGGTTAGTTTTAGTCACTCTATAACAGTAACACCTACGACCGCCGGGGTGTTACGCGTCATTTAGTGGATTCCGTTCTGTACTACCCACTAGGATATACGATTCTACCCGTGCCCTCAGCGAGTCCACTGAGGACCGGTGGAGCAAAGAGAACATTAGCAGCGTCGCGAGTGGTAGTCCGTAACAACATTCAAAATTAGCAACTTCATATGCAAAGAGCTTCCAAATCTATTTTCCCATGCACATCTTAAGCTTTCTGTTGCAATTCATGCTTTCTTACATATCTTTGCGGTATACGAGCCATTGTTTACATAACAAATGCTAAATATTTAGTCATACTCTCCTTGTCATGCACTCAACTCTACTATTTCTACCCCCCCCCCCCTATTACATACAATTATATCTGTCTTTTTCACATTAACTATTTCTACCCCTCTTATATCTGTCTTATCCTCATATATTTGTTAACTATTCCAATCATCTCGTTAACATCTTCTCTCTTTCCTGCCTAACACATAATGTCATCTACATAACGCATGGACCATATTATCTATCTTCCATCAACAATAAGCCCTCCGGCCTGTCTTTTCATTAATAACTTTCCAGGTCCGATACATACAAGTTAAATAAATTCGCACTTAATGTTTTGCACCTTGCTCCACTTCAAACGACTCTGAAACATTCTCATCCACCCTGGCTCGCACCATAGTCCCTTCATACATTTGCTTAATTATTCTCTTTATGTTTCTGTTAATACAAATTCGACAGCCTGTTCCTTAGAAATTTGTCGAATGTTTAATTAGTTATATTTTGGAAATTGAGTTTATTTAATTAGTAAGTGAAGGTAAGTGAACAATTTAATATTTGTAAAGTTGTGTTATGCCAATAACATATATATATATATATATATATATATATACTGACCAGTTGAGAAAATCTACAATTGTGAACTATACGTATTGTCGTATGGCTCAGACGTACGATTATTGTAATAATCAATAACCGTGAATGAGATGATAGATAAGTATATCAATAAACAAATTCGTAAAAATATATAAAATAAAAAATTAAAGTTTAAATGTAAGTGCAGAAAGCACAAAGAAAAATGTGAGATGAATAAACAAGTGCGAAAAGTAACATCATGTGACATTAGAAGCAGAGTATGAATAGAATGAAAATTGAAATATGGTCACAAAAAAGAAATAAACTAGACTGAGAAACTTACCGTAGTAATCAGTGGCGTGAGCTAGGGATGGAAACAAAAAGGATAATAATTAGTCGAATAATATTAATAAATAATGTAAAAAACAATTCTACAAAACTATATCTGTATATAATAATTGCTAATTACATATAAATGTGCCTACAATATAAATATTTTCTTGGGACAATGTTTTTCTTCAATGTAAAAACTTGCATGCAGAAATTTCAAACACTACGGATAATAATAGTACATCAACATGTTCAAAATGTTGACATATTTAATCATATGTTCATACAGTCATATTTATAACATGAAACAGGCCAACAGTTATGGTGCCGGGATATTTGTAGCTGATCTCAAATGAGTTTGATACATGAATTCAAATATGGCATTAGTTTTTGCCTAAGAGCTCAAATTTCTAAGATATGACATTTTAGTTGAATATACGTTACATTATTTTAAGTTATAATCCATGGATCAATTTAAAAAAATAAACACGGAATTTTTATTATTATATTTGTGTAGGGTTAGTTAATTATAGTTTCAATTTACATAAGTTAATCTCTGTAAAATATTTCAATGGCTGGATTGCGGATATGCATCCAAATTATCATTGTAGATTATGTTGCCTATATTGTATGTCCAATAATTATCATTTTTTGCCGGTAAAAGTAGTAATAAAAAAGATAGATTTAGGTTAGCGTGGCTTGGGCCCGATATATAGTTTTGTAACTAACATTAGCTAATCCCGCATTTTGGATAAGCGGATAATTAAAAATAGAAATTAGTGGTTTACGATCGGTAATCATTAGTGCAAACGAATTTCTTATTTTTCTTGCTATAACGCCGTGGTCAGCAGTATCATTTACAATCAAGAAATTCGCTCATTTGGTTTCAATATCAGATAAAGACTATTTTCTACTAAGGGATAAGCGCTAGATTAATAAAGTCCATAGTCATTGTAGCATCTTACGTCGTCGCATGCTTCCGGTTATCGTTAGTGGGCCAGCGAATAAAAACAAGATAAGAGGAAAAAGTTACCAATGAAACCAACTAGTCACTGCCATGACATTCTTGAATGTATTTTGGAACAGTCCGTTTTTAAACTCCAACAGTAATCTGGCGTCATGTGCGTATCCAATCCTCCTTGGTAGCGGTCCTCCATAGTTTTAATATCCTGATGAAATCTTTCATGTTGTTCTTCACTGGTGTCTCCTAAACTTTCAAGGGAAACTGTCTAAGTGGCTTCGTAAATAGTGCACCTTAAGACTCATGTTACATCTAAGAAATTTGAAACTGTTAAGATCTCGTTTACCAGTTCAATATAGTTTTCGGCTTTGCGTTTGCTCAGAGAATTACCTACAACTGCAACAAATGAAGTTCAAGCTTTTCGCTTAGTCTCATTCATCGAACTTACGAAGGCCGTACCTTAATAAGTTGTCTTATTTGTGGGCCGCCAAATATTCTTGCTCTAATTTTCTCCCTATTCAGCTGATGTATTTTGTTCCCTATTTATGCGAATCATGATCCGTTCGTATCAAAAGCCTTTACAAACTATTACATAAGGCCCAGCTTGATTTGCAATGGAGGAAATGTGATTTTCTCTCGTTCAACTAAGGGGTCATTAATGACATTCTTTTTCCCAGCATCCATGTTTTCTCCCGTAGGCCACTCTTCTCTAACCCAGTGGTGTATTTTATCTCTGCTATTCCAGACGCACAAAAGCAAGGATATTTGGTGTAGCCACTTTGTTGTCCAAGGAGAAAGTTTATCATTTTTAAGTCCACACAAATCACCTATTGATGTTCATGATACTTTATCTGCTCTAATACCAAAGTTATGGTGTCATATTCTTCTTTTATTTTAGTTGAGTGAATAATTAGTATTGAACCATATTTGTTCCCATTGTGTAGGACACATTTCAAACTTCGTTTTGAGTTGTCAATAAATATGTGCCAATCATCTGGAAAATATTCAGAGGAACAAATTCTTACAAGAGTCCTCTAATTTCGTGACAAAATAGAGTTTGCCTTTGAAACAAACAGGGTAGCAGATCCTTTTCTCTTGTAAGTTAAAAAGTAACTTTGGTTCATTGTTCCAGTAAATTTTGCCGTTTAACTTTGAAGCCAGTAATTCAGAGTCAGGTTGAAATCTCTACTGAGGTCATTTAACTCATCCTGGTTAAACCATTCATGAAATGATAACATCCCCTCATAATCACTGTCACCTTCTCTAGTATCAGAAGGGACAACATTCGTCCTCACAGAGCTCTGGCAGCTGGTGAAACATTGGGATTGGTACTTCCTATGAGTGGGGAATAGGGCGTCTTCAACGTGTAATGTTAATATTGAACTAAACCGACAAATCAGGATAAGTACACTTGATTACGTACAAACAAATTAGGATAACGATATCTCCACTTGTTACGGTTGTTTCGATTGATTCTAGTAATTTTACTAGGCAGTAATAAGAAATAAGTCATCGAAGTAGTTTTTGGTTTCTCTCCAAGCCCTCGGTTCGCTGAATTTAACAATTTTTCTTTTCGCAGTAAATGTCGTAAATGTTCTGAACAAGTTTTTACAGATCTGATGCGGTGTCCAGGTTTTATCTGCATCACTAAGCCTAATCCCATAACATCCCCGATAAGTCTCTTTACAAAGTCACTAACAGCTTTTCTGTGTAACTTATATTCTCGGCATATGTAGCAAAACATATAACCATGATTTACACAATTTCTTCTACTTGAACCCATATAAGTATTACTATTCAACAACACAAATACAACAATCTACAACACATTACGTTTTAGATTAACTTCATAACAACTCTTTCCTAAGCAAAGCCAACTTCGATCTACTCTGCATGGCGAGAACTCACAAAAAGACCTCAACACTAGCTGAAGCGTTGAAGGTTACTTAAGTTACAGGATGCTTACTCTATCTGGTGGACAATAGGGAAAATATACAGGAACCAATCCTTGTATGTATGATTTAGAACTGCACATTTCGTGTAGAACTGTACGTTACAAAAACACTGATCTAAAAAAGTAGAGCAGATGAAAAAAAAAATGATTTCATATTTAGATCAGCGCCCCAAATACTTTTAAGACATAATTCTTTTAATCAGCGCCTAAAAGTTTGTTTGAAGGCCACTCCACATAGTTTGGTTATCAAATTATTGGAGAGCCTAAAAGTCCACGAGAGATTAGTGAATTGCACACAAACCCTCATGTCGCAATGGTCAACTCGCTTTGTCATTAAAGCTGACAAGAAAAGCGATGTAACGAACCCAGTCCGTTACC
>WYDF02057723.1:0-11865 GCA_009867245.2 Adranes taylori
TGGACCTCCTTGTCCGCCAAGTGGAAGATGACGACGTTTGTTTTGTAGTTCTAAATCTAATTCTCTTTCCGGTTGTTCATGTGAAAAGCCAGAATTTCTTGGATCTATATCTCTATCTGTTATCATACCTGGAAAATGGTTATTTCTGCCTCGTAAATGTAAATCGAATGGACCTCCTTGTCCGCCAAGTGGAAGATGACGACGTTTGTTTTGTAGTTCTAAATCTAATTCTCTTTCCGGTTGTTTATGTGGTAAGCCAGAATTTCTTGGGTCCATATCTCTATCTGTTAAAATAGGTGACAAGTACTTATTGTTGCCTTGTAAATTTAAATCTAATGGACTTCCTTTATTTCCTAGTGGAAGATAACGATGTTTTCTTTGCAAGCTTAAATCTAATTCGCTAGCCGGTAAACGAGAATTTCTTGGATCTGTTAAAATACGAGGCAAGTGGTGATTTTTGTATGGTAAATTTAATTCTAATGGAACTCCTTTTCCTCCGTGTAGAATTCGTTGGTCTATATCTGTTTCTGTTAATACAGGAGGCAAGTTGTGATTTCTGCCTCGTAAATTTAAATCTAATGGACCTGATTCGTCAATTAGAAACTGACGATGTGATTCTCGTAAGTTTAAATCTAATTCTCCATTCGGTTGTCCATGTTGCGAATGAGAAATTCCTAGATCTATATCTCCGCCTGGTGACCTATGAAGAATATTTGGATTTTTGCCGGATACATCTAAATCAAATTTATTTCCATCAGATACTAGTGGTAAAGCCATTTGTTTTTGCTCCAAAGTATGTTGTGAAATATCATAGTTTCTATTTACATCAATATTTGATTGGCCAATAATAGTTTTATCTTGGTTTTGAGAATAGTGAATGCCTAAATTTCCTAAATTTAGATCACCATTGTTTCCGAGGGCGCTATTGAAATTATTTCCGGCTCTCGCCTGAACGGTTTCACTTTCATCTGCTTTACTTGCACTTGGGACAATTGCTAGACCTTCTAGTCCAAAATCATTTTCGTTATTATCTCCCGCTTCATCATCTTCTACAGCTTGGTTAGCATTTTCATTTTTATTACCTTTGTTGGAAGTGTCTGTACCAGTGACTATACCATTGCTTTTATTATTTTCATTACTTCCAACATCTTCGTCTATTTTATTTTCCTGGAGATTGCCTGTTTTATCGTCTGGGTTATTATTTTCGTTATCATTGTGATTTTCATCAGTATCTGAGTTTTGGTCATCAGATTGATTCTCATCGTTTCCATCAGCATCTTCCTCTTCAGTGTGATTGTCTTCATGTTCAGCAGTATCTGACTTTTGGTCATCTGATTGATTCTCATCCTTTCCATCAGCATCTTCCTCTTTGGTGTGGTTGTCCTCATTTTCATCTGTATCTGAGGTTTCGTTATCAGATTTATTCTCATCGTTTCCATCAGCATCTTCCTCTTCAGTGTGTTTGTCTTCATTTTCAGCTGTATCTGAGTTTTGGTCATCTGATTGATTCTCATCGTTTTCATCAGCATCTTCCTCTTCGCTGTGGTTGTCCTCATCTTCATCTGGATCTGAGTTTTGATCATCAGATTGATTTTCATCTTTTCCATCAGCATCTTCCTCTTCAGTGTAGTTGTCCTCATCTTCATCTGTATCTGAGTTTTGGTCATCAGATTGATTCTCATCGTTTCCATCAGCATCTTCCTCTTCGTTGTGATTGTCTTCATTTTCAGCAGTACCTGAGTTTTGGTCATCCGATTCATTCTCATCGTTTCCATCAGCATCTTCCTCTTCAGTGTGGTTATCGTCATCTTCATCTGTATCTGCGTTTTGGTCATCAGATTGATTCTCATCGTTTTCATCAGCATCTTCATCTTCAGTGTGTTTGGCTTCATTTTCAGCAGTATCTGAGTTTTGGTCATCCGATTGACTCTCATCGTTTCCATCAGCATCTTCCTCTTGGGTGTGATTGTCCTCATCTTCATCTGTATCTGAGTTTTCGTCATCAGATTGATTCTCATTGTTTCCATCAACATCTTTCTCTTCGGCTTGATTGTCATTCTCTTTTTCTATATTTCTAATATAAGTTTCATCTTCAGAATCAGCTTTATCATCCGCAGTGTTATTATTTTGGTCATCATCAGTATCTTCATCATTATCATTTCCTTCTGTGGTAGCTTCATTATCGTCTGCATTTTTTGTATCATCATCTCCATCAGAAATATCGTCATTACCTTCAGCAGTAGCATCTCCATCAGTATCATCATTAGCACTATTGTTATCTCCATTATCATCGTCAGCTTCATTTTCATGATTATTATTCTCATCATTATCAGCATCATCAGCTGCATCATCATTTGTTGGGTCGTTATCTTCACTACTATTTTCTTCGTTCTCTACCTCATCATTATCCTGTTCTAAACCCTTGTCTCCATTATCGTCCTCTACTTTTTCAACATCTTCATTATCTCCTGTCCGCTTATCATCTTTTTTATCTACATCTTTTCCAGAAACATTATTCTCTTTTTTGACATTTTGTCTTCCTTCACCTGTAAACAAGCAATGAAAGAGGGGTTAACAAGAAACAATTTATCATATTTTTCTCAAAAAATAAATTTCTTAGGTTAAAATGTCCAAAGATGCATTTCTCCATACGCGGATGGATTTTTATATGTATGTTCCGCGATTACTCCCAAACTACTGAACCGAATTGAATGAAATTTGGTGTGGACACTATTCTTGTACAGTGAGAACACTACTTTTTTCAATATTTCAATAGGGGGCTAAAATTCCACACGCATCTGGTATTTTGTATTAGTCATCTAAGGCAAATATAGGGCCAGGCCGGGGGGTTCAGGGCTACGTCTGACTGCCCTATTATAAAATTTTCAAAATGAGCCAATAGCACCCGCAGGCCGCGGCAAATCGGACCGCACTGTTGTCTGGGCCATAGGCAAAAATAGGGACTAGCGAGGGAATTTAAGAGTTGGTGAATTTGTGCGTAGGAAAATTCAAAAGTTCAAGGCCACGCCAGACTACGCTGTTAGAAAATTTTCAAAAGTGAGTCAAGAGCTGCCAGAGGTGGCGGCAACGCGAACAGCGGATCTGTCGGGTCCATAGGCAAATATAAGGACCAAGGATTCATGAGTTGATGAATTCGCACTTAAACATATTCAAACGTTTAAGGTACATGCCAAGCTGCCCTGTTATAAATTTTCCAAAAGTGAGTCAAGAGAGCCCGCGGGGCGCGGCAAAGCGAACAGCCGAGCTATGCGCACCATATGCAAATTCAGGAACCAGGGATTGATGGATAGGCGATAGAGTAGACTTATTTTTATATGTTATTATTGCCCTCTTTACAACAATACAACATAAAGGGTATAATTGTAATGGTTCCAACGATACAGTCCCTAATACCTTAAATATTTTCCATTGATGTGGTTACCATGGTAATCTAGATAGAACTTAAATAAGCGTAATAGCTGGAAAGTAGTCAACACAAAAAAACTTATAGGAGCAAATATATTATCGTACTAATTGGATGTAAAAGTTGAAAGCTCTCTGAACGTGGCAAGAATCTGCTCCGGGTCTAAGAAAGAAAAGAGCTGCGAACGAGATCCTCAGAGCGATTTGTGAAGATGGCGAGTAGCGCATTCGAACCAATAAAGAACTATATCGCCTTCATGGTGATATTGAGCTGGTTGCTGAGGTGAAGAAGAGACGGTTGCGGTACGTGAAGCATGTAATTTGAATGGAGGGAAAAAAAGAGAGTCTCTACCAACAACCTGAGGGCAGAAAAAAGCCAGACTGGTCAAGGAAGAAGTGGGTGGATGATGTCAGAGAGGATGCGCAGGCGCTGGGTATTTGAAGCTGTAGGTGGAGCGCTGCAAGCAAGGAAAAGTGGACGTCTACTATAGGAGAGGCCAGGGTCCTGCTTGGAGTGTAGCGCCTGTAGGGTGAGTGAGTATAAAGATGTATATTATAAAGATGTAATTTATGAGTTATAAAAATGTTGCCTTTGCAACTTAATACATGTTGTTGCCACTGGCGGCTCTATTTCATAACTTTGGAAAGGGCCTTAAAACAATTCACGCAAAGTACTCCAAAAGACCAAAGAGATTTTAGTTTAATTTCTCCCTCTAATTTTGTTTCTAAATATGATGTGCAATCGTGTTTCGGAGCAATGATGTTACTTCATTCTAGGAAACTTTTATAAATTGAAGTATGTAAAGTATTTTGAATTAATTGACAGTTAAACAGTACCTAGGGTAAAACAGTGGAGTAAAACGAAAAGTTTTTTTGCTCACTTGAGCCAAGCGCATTCATCATTTCAATTACTTATTTCATGAATGTATACAATACAGGTGAATGCTGACGGGTCGATTATTGTACATTTTTGCTCAGTAAGGTCCAGGGCATTCACCATTCCAATTACTTATTTGATGAATGTGTTAAAACAATGGTAAATGCTTAGAGCTCGGACATTTTTTTCTTATTGTTTGTATATCTTCATACATCGTCGTGTTGATAAAAATTGAAACAAAGATTTTTAAGGTCATGTTATTATTAATTTTATTTGTTAACGATAGATGACACTAGCGTTCAAACGTAACTAGACTCAAAACTAGAGGTGGGTACACATTTGCATCTAAATAAGAATCTGCTCCATAGAACAGATTTTGTCACTTAACAAGATCATCCAAGAAAAAAGTCGGATACGCCTAACTCTGAACAATATATCTAGAGCTGTTATATGATCGATTTGAAGCTATTTTAACCAGATGTATGTAAAATAGTGTAGAATTTGAATTACATGTCGGTAATGCCGATTTCGGCATAACTTCATAGAGCTTCACATTTGGCGATAGATGTCGCTTGTAGTTTATATCAGTGATTCTCAACCACCGGGCCCGCGGACCGCTACAAGTTCGCTGAGAAATTTGACCGGTCCGCGGAGCATTTTTACCTGACCGCCTTAAAGAAACTTTTTATTCAAAATATAATAATTTTTTTCTTAAAGCAAACCGCGAGTTTTGTTACCGGCCCACGGGCCAAAAAAGGGTTCAGATAAATTTTGTTAATGATAACTATTTACCCATGTTTGACGGATTATAAAAAACCTACTGTACTTATCTCTTATAAGTAATAACTATAAATTAAACAAGGATTAATTTGTTTTAGATTAAACTAGATTATTCTGAAAATCAAAATACTCGCATTCTGAACGTGCAGCAAACAAGAAAAAAGAATCTTCAAATAACAAAAATGCCCTTCCCAGGTTCCACTTAATACTTCTGATAATATATAATGACGAAATTAAAATCTACATATAGTTAATCATGAAACTATGATTAAGTTAAAAAAGACACGAGTCAATTAAAATCATGAAATGGAAGTAATTATTGGATACATCTTCTGCTCACCACCTTGATAAAACTGAATTATAGTACAAGTTCAGTAAATGGCTTAGGATAATTAATTTTATGTTGTCCTTATGATTCCTTAGAGGAAAGACAAATTTCCCTCTAAGCTTCGAGGGAAAATAATTCCCTCCAAGCCATGCGAGAACGCAAAAAATTTTCGTAAGTTGCCTAGGCGTTTTTGTATTCTTTGCACACAATTTATCTTTGTACTTCCTTTTCCATTTTAGTGTTTACAACCGATCTCACTTATTATTATAACATCGATTTCACTTATTAAAACATCGTCAGGTAACGGTAATATCAGAAAGGTAATGGTAATATAAAGTAATGGTAAAATAAGAGGTAATGATTTAATATAACAAGTAAACTAAACAATTAATGGATTTAGAATTATTCAAATCTGAATTAAAATCTGGACGCACAAATCTCAAGGATGATCCTATGCAACGTCGACCAAAATCAGCTCTTACCCAAAATCAGCGGTTAGTACTATGCGCAAAATGATTAATGAATATCGTCATGTAACTGGCCAGGAGATCGAGAGATCTTTGGGCATTTCTAGGACCTCAATCATGTAAAATCTGGACCTCAATCCAGATTTAGATGATGAGTTGGGTGTGAAAAAATTAGTTCCTTGGCGGGATCCCACATCTGCTGACCGAGGAGGAAATGACGGCTCGTATGAGTTGATGCTGAAGAACTCTGAATGGTTTCAACAGAGGCCACTCAGAAATGTGTACAGTATCATCATTGGTGAGGTTTGTATTCATTCTTACGAATCTGAGAATAAATTTCAGTCTACTGTTTTGGTGTTTCAAGATGAGGGGAAGCCAACCAAAGTCATCAATTACCGTAACGAATCGGACAAATGGTCGCAACTTTTGTATAAAAATCCGGATATGTGCCTACAATTTCTTTACAAAATCAGAAAACGCTAACTCCTGATTGGTACACAACCGTTTGTCTGACAGAAATCATTTAGTAGCTGCGAAAAAAACCCATAGCGTCTGATTATCCTTCACTATGATCATTCAATTATATTTTCAAATCAATGAGATATGTTTCATCAGTCACTGGATTGTTCCTAATTGGGTCCCAGTTTTTCTCGTTTTTCTCACACTAGAAGATCTGCTTGGTTTTGGAGATTTGGCTTAAAATATTGGCTTACATTTCTTGAGTCATTGGAGAGCGACATTAGTTCTTCTAGTTGCTTCTACAAATTACATTCTCTTCTAATCATTGATTTTTATTTCAAGAATACAAAACCTTCAATGAATGTTTTCTTGATTGATTTTGCGGATTCAAGTTTCTCCTCATCATCATTGCACTACTTTCCTCCCGGAAGCAACCAGCTTTTATTTCGTTTATTTCTGCAGATTCAATTAATTCTCTTTTCCAAGCTTTGATTTCACCACTCATTTGGGCCAAATTTTCTGGTTACTTCCACAGATTCAATTTTTTCTAATCAATGGTTTATATTCGCTTTCACTCTTTCGCTCTTCACTCTTTCGTCGTATCTTTCGCATAATTATAGTGCTCTTTCTGATCAGTCTTCGTTTGTTTATTGGACTTATTCTGTTCTGTTTAAAAATAAGGAATTTTTGCTGAACGAAGCAGATAACCGCAGAGTATTGCAGTATTACGCGGGCTTCTTCTGTTTATTAGACCCTTTCTGCTGTGTTCCTGAATCTAAGAGTTCTATTGAACGGATATTTGAAAATATCTTCTCTTCATTGGGCTTCTGTTTGCTTTATTTTCATTTGTTTATTGGACTCTTTCTGTACCATTTCGGAAGCAACCATTTCTTCTTGAAAGGAAATTTAACGGGTTCAGTGCAATGTTCCTCCCGCTGTCTCCTTTAAATCATTGTATTCCTTCCGGTTTTTTTTCTGGAAGATAGTTTTTTCTGGAAAGGAGGTTTGAAACGAGCATTCTATATAGACCAGTGCAATGTTCTGTTTGCCTTTTCTGTCTATGAGGCTCCTTCCCTTGTGTTCCCAAAACTACAGTTCTCTTAAATGGAGATTTTCAAGATGTAGTGAACTGCGTAGCAATGGTGTTCCGCTACTTCCTTCTGTTCACTGGGCTCCTGTTCTGTTTTGGAAGGTAGCAGTTCTTGTTGAACTAAGATTTGAAAGGAGCACAGTAAACCGTAGAGTAATGCAGTGCTTTGCGGGCTCTTTCTGCTTTGTTTCAGGAGCAATCAGTTCTTCTTGGAATGAAAGTTGAAGCAAGCTTATGCTCTCTGGGCTTCTATTCATTCTGTCTATTGGGCTCCTTCCATTCTACTCCAGGAACAACTAGTTTTTCTTGATAGGATATTTGAAAGAAGCATAAAACCGCAAAGCAATGTATTCTTCCGTCGGCTTCTTCCGTTTATTGAGCTCCTGCTGTTTAGTTCTGGGAACAACCAATTCTTCTTTAAGTCAGATTTGAAAAGAACAATGAACCATGGAACACTGCAGTATTTCAATGTCTCATTGTGCTCCTACTTTTCTTTTCCAGAATCAAAGAACTCTTTCTGAGTGAGAATTTGAATGGAGCTTTTCTTCCGTTGTTTATTGGGCTCCTTATATTCTATTTCGGAGGCAGCCAGTTCATTTTAAAAATGTTTGTAAACAGCACTAAATCGCAAAGCATTGCTATATTCCGATGTCTCCTTCTGCTGATTGTTATCTTTTTGTTCTGTTCCGAAAGCAACGAGTTCTTTTTAAAAAGAGATTTTGATTATTGATTTTCTGTTCTTTTCATTTTCTTCTGATTATTGAGCTCCTTTTGTACTGTTACGGAAGCAACCAGTTTTTCTTGAAAGGAAATTTGATGGAAACAGTGCACCGTGAAGCGTGCATTATACTGCTGTCTACTTCTTTTCATTAGGCTTCTCGTATTCTGTTTCGGACGAAAGCTGCTTCTCTTGAAAGGAGATTTGAAATGTACATCGGTTCAGAAGGAGATGGAAAGAATATTATGGTCATTGAGCTTCTGTTAAGTCAATTTTATTCTGTTCATTAGGCTCTTTCTGGTCTGTTTTGGAAGCAACCAATCCATCCTAAAAAGAATTTTGTAAATAGCATTAAACAGCTGAGCCGTGTAGTGTTCTGCTGTCTCCGTCTGTTCATTGTTAAACTTCTGTTCTGTTCCGGAAGGAACCAGTTTTTCTTAAAGAGACATTCTGTTTATTGTCTTGCTGTTCTTATTATTTATTTCTTTCTCATCATACAGCTCCTTCTGTACTGTTTCGAAAGCTCTGTTTGGTTTGATTGGAGCAACCAGTTCTTCTTGAATGAAATTTGATTAGAACAGTGAATCGCGAAGCTATGGAGCTATGTACAGGAAACAGCTATGTACAGCTGTTTCCGTCTATTCAGTGGGCTCTTTTTGTTTTGTTTCGGAGGATATCAGTTTCTCTTGGAAGGAGATTTGAAGTCAGCTTTTATTCAAAGGGTGATTAAAAGGAGATTTTGTTAATTAGGCTTCTGTTCATTTCAATTTTTAATGTTGTTTGGGCTATTTCTGTTCTGTTTTGTAAGCAACTGTAGAGGGGATTTAATTTTTCTATGGGGATTCAAAACTATTTGGTTATATTTCATTAATCATTGGGCTTCGATGTTAGTTCTCTTAATAAATTCAAATATTTTTTATCAATAAAATGGATTCGACGTCAGTTTTTGGTTGCTTCTGCAGATTCAATTGTCTTCTTCAATACTTGACTTGTATTCATTGGGTCACCATCACTTCCGTTCCGGAAACAACCAGTTATTTCTTCTGGTTGCTTCCTCAAATTCAATCCTTTTTCGCCAATCGATGGTTTAGACTTCAACAAATGGGTTTCGACATCAGGTTTCTGGATCTTGCTTCCGCAGACTTCATTCTTTAATCACATCTTTGGCTTATTTTTCACAATCAATGTTCAGTGCATTTCATTCTGTCCAAAGGGTTCCTTCTGTTCTTCAGGAAATAGCCAGCTCATCTTAAAAATGCATTTCTAAACAGCGAAGCAGTGCATAGTTCCACTGTCTCCTTCTGATATGTTGCGAAAGCAACCAGTTTTACTTGAAAGGAGATTTGATGGGAATAGTGCACCGTGAAGCTGTGCAACAGGTGTCTACTGCTATTCATTAGGCTCCTCGTGTTCTGTTTCAGAGGACTTCAGTTTCTCTTGAAAGGAGATTTAGAATGAGTATCCATTCAAAAGAAAATTGAAAGGAGATTTTGTTCCATGGGCTTCTGTTCAGTTCATTGCATTCTGTTCATTGGGCTCTTTCTGTACTGTTTTGAAAGCTCTGTTTGGTTTGATTGGAGCAAATGCAAACGTGCATCGACAATAGTGCCAAGTAGTTTGAAAAACTATACGGAAAACTAAGGACTGAAGTTTAAAGTATTGCTTTTTGTTAAAGCTATACGCAAAATTAAAGAAACATCACTCTAAAACTGGAGTTTCATTATAAAAAGTGGCCCATTATTGTGAGAAAGTCCAATATCTCGCTTATTTTAAAACCTGGAAATAAATCGTTCAAACAAAATTAGTCATTTTGCATGTCTCTAAAATTATTTAAGAAATACAGGATGTTCACTTAAAGTGACTCTGCATATTTTATTAGTATCTAATGTCGCCTGGATTTCTACATTCCGTACAATTTTTGGATTTTAAGAATTTTACGACGTTGTCAAGTTATCGAAAATTTTGCAAAAATCATAGTATTTTAACTGGGCTCTTATAAAACGTAATATCTAAATTACATTTCTCCAATATGTATAAAATAAAAATATCTGTTGCACTTACAAGTTTCGAAGTAAACATGGAGACATAAACATAATATTAAAATCTTTAACATTTTCAACTTTTATTAAGCCACCTATGTACGGTGTATTATATAAAATTGTACAACAAATTCAAAAACCTCTAATTTTTAACTATTTCCATAAAATATTTAATTACATTCAAGTAATAAAATTATTTTTGGCAAAAAACAAAGTTAAAGTAATAAAAGAAGCTCCTTAATAATAAAAATAAAAGAATATATAATAATAATTTTCTATTACATGTGAATTTATAATTTCATTTAAAAAATTATAAATTCATGTAACTTAAATGCAAATTTAACTATGTGCAATGGTTTTGAGCACAAATCGCTGGAGCAGTATCAATATATGAATAAAGGAGAACATTTTTTAAATTCTTTGATATCAATTCTTCCACTTGGTTTTTGCAAGTTTTAGCTTGACGGTAGCTCAAAAATTGTTTACTAATTTTTCGCAACATAATTTAAAGTGAATTTAACTTGTAAATGAAGAGTATCTACGAGGGTTGCCTATTATACTTGGGGATTTGGGAACAACAGCAAATGTAATAAATGGTTTTATTTTTTTTTCAAATTTCCTCCATTAAGATCAATAATCTTTTGCATTCGTTTAAACCAATTTTCGAAACACTTTCGAAACACTCACTCGAAACACGCACGAAACACTCACTCCAATTGAGATATCTCTGCAACAAACGCCTTGAACGCATGAAGTGCTTCTTCGGAGCGTAATTTATTTTTGATGGGCGCAAATAAAATCAGATTATTGGATTTCAAATTAGGTCCTAAACAGATTACCCATTAAATCGATTATTTGAATGCTCAAAGAGTCACTTGTTTGAGCCGATGAGTGATGGTCTTGGATATTCTCAACAATGAAGGAAATATGATGACTTCACACTTTTTCCCACATTGTACACGCTTTGAGAGAAGTAGTTGTCCCGTGTATGAAGCAAATAGCAGATGGATGACATCTTATTTCTCATCAAGATGGTACACTAGCCCATAATGCGACAAATTTGCAAGTATTTTTCAGTCTCAATGTTCCTGAATTTTGGTCAAAGGAAATCTGGCCTCCTACTTCACCAGAGACTCGTAATTTTAGCAGAGTTCACCAGAGAGATTCACCTTGTTCACACATTCCTTAGACGTTTTTGAATGGAACGTTTGTGACAGGGATGCCAATAAACAACCGAATCCCAATAAAGAGCATATTCGAGCTAAACTTGAAAGCAATATGCTGTCCGTAAAACAAAAAAAGCGTATGGATATTGTAAAACATTTGCAGAGGTTGCATTATGTGTAAATGAGGTATTGAGGAAAACTGAAATCGACAAATTTAGTTTTTCAAATAATTTTTAAATGAATAGTAGTTAAGGTTAGTTTGAAATGAGTATTGAATTCTGCTAAGCAACCACATTTAAACGCTGCTCTAAGTCTTCTAATAACCAGGATACCATTACTCCATTTATTGATTAGAACAATTTAAGTGCCTCCATCCATGAAGAACAGTATGCATACTTGGTGGGAAACAATTACCCCTTCTTCACAGACAATTATCCCTTCTTTTAATAATGTTGAAATTAAGTTAATTACATTTTTGCCTACCACGCGAGATTTAACCCTGAAGACAAGCAACTATT